>JACXSJ010002345.1:0-47998 GCA_014851325.1 Pentalonia nigronervosa | reverse complement strand
GGTTGCTAGGATTAATTCTAGAAGGATTAGTTGATGGAAAAAATCATAGAGGAAGACCAAGACTACAATACATAAGCCAGATAATAGAAGACCAAGGATGTAGTTCATACCAAGAGTTAAAGAGGAAAGCTAGTGATAGAGAAGCATGGAAGTTGCTGCAAACCAATCGTTAGATTGAATACTGCAGAAGAAGAAGATTAGTGTACATACTATATTTATAAATACTTACTGTTAAGATATAATAATATAACCATTGATACTACTTATAGTATTGATTACTATAGTATTGATATAGTATTGACTTATGCCAATTTAATTAATGATTTTAATTTCATTATAGTTTGAGAAAAACACTAAAATTTTACTCAAAGTTACTAAAAATATGAAATGAATTATAATTAAATAATTTTGTATATTTTATACAATTTTATTTTGATATAATATATATTTATACGATATTATTTTTTATATTTTAATTTTAATATAATAAAATAACAAAATAACAAAAATAATAAAAAATACTATTTATTGTTATTGTTATTATTATTGTGAAACTAAAACATTAACTTATATCAAAAATTCTTTTCCTTGCTTTTTGGGAAACAAATTATTTTAATGATAAGCCTCAAAATGACATGACCAACTTTTGTAAACTAGGCAGCCTTTATAAAAATATGTGTGAGCACCCGCGCGGAGAACACATTTAGCAGGAAAACTGTTGTCTTTGGAACACTTTTCCAATAAATGTTCATCGCCGCATTTAACACAGCGAGATTTGTGTGAGCAATCTATTTTCATGTGACCATAAGCCTGTCATTTATGGCATTAAGGCGGACCTATGTGAAACTTATGTGTTTTTTCAACCACGACGAAGGTATGCACAATAGCATATAATAATGTTAAAAATATCCGAATTATTACTTTTGGTATTGAGTTCTACGAAAAATAACGGTGACGGTGATTTGTTCTTTTTAATATTTTCTACACATCTAACCGAGTGGCCAAGCTCGATTAGAGCATCAGTGATGTCGGAGCTTAGTGTTGAGTGATATAAGTTTCTGATTACAATTCTGAAATGGCATGCAGAATGGATGAAAATCGGTGTCTGAGCTCTTCAGGTGGTCAGGTATTAATTTAACATTATTCGGCCCATTAGGTCGAACGATTAAATAAGATGTCGCGGCCTTGAATGTGAAACCATTAATGCACGTGAGTTGTATTAATTTATTTTTAAATAAGAAAAAATTCGTTACGTTTTTAATGTAGACGGGTCGAGCACGGGTTTGTATTGCTGATGTTGTCGGTTTGAAACTGATACAAACGGGGCACAGTTATATGACTAGAAGAAGAAAATACACTCTTGCTTGAATCATCGTAAACTCGTAAAACCGCGTACCGGTTCGGAGAAACAAATGTTTTTGGCTTCTTATCGATGGGTCCCGAAAAGATAGACGAAGCAGATAGATCCCGTTGGCTCTGAGGGCCGTAATCACGAACAATATTGTCTTCCAGTATCCAATTGATTGTAAGGCATAGCTCATTGCGGTAATGAGATAAGAACGGACCTTGAATTGTACGGGCAGCTGCAAATGAATAACGTGAGCGACGGACGTATGCACTCAATGACCGATAAACCCGGACTGGACATTAAGTTTAATTTTAAGCAAATAAATCTGTAGGCCCTTAACATTCGTGAATCCTGAGGACGTGTCCCCTTCTGCCCCCTTAATCTGGGCTGCGAGCTATACACAGTTATATAAGAACCACATTATAATTTTGTGCTAAGTGAAATTGTTGATAATATAATATTTGTTGCTGAAGTGTACCGTCTACTGGTCTAGAAACCTTTGTTAACAGTGCTTAATATTTTTACAAATTTTGTACAAAAAAAAAAAAAAAATAATAAATAAATTTTTGTTTTCAGTCTTTCTGTAATTTTTATTTTAATAGTACAAAAAATCATGCTAGATTAAAAAAAAATATTAATTCAGTTCGATACAAATGTTGGTTATGAGTTAAAAGTGGTGATTGCGGGGAGAAAACACACTCGTATATACATAATAATATATTAAGCAATATAAAAACGCATTGAGTTAAAATGTATTATCTCCCAGCGAAGATTTTGATCTAGACTTTTAAAATAAATAATTGTTCTGGACAAGGGTATATTATCTATAGTTAAAAATATAATATATTTTAGTACTTGTATCTAAAAATTTGAAATATTTCTACGATTTACAAAATCTTTATTTTGCTTTTGAAAATTAGGTACACATAAGTTTAAAATGTTACCGATTCTAATCAAATTAAATTATCGATATTGATACGCAGGCCGTGATAAACGAAAGTACTACGTAGTAAGTGCAATGACTTTGACCACCGACCATGTACAAATTTCTGGTGTAATTATTACCCATAAGATTGAGTCTCGGATTATGTAATAATTTGGTAATTAGTTCCTAAAAAGTATTTTCTTTTTTGTTATTAGAGCGAAAAATACTTGGTTTTTAACTAACGTAATAACTATAAATATTAAAAGTACTTTATGTTAAACTACTCGTACTATTAAATATTGTAAAAACACTGTCCTTTGATTTTTTAAGTGCACTTAATATATTTATTTTTAAATTAATAATTAATATTCATTTAGTCGATGTATCATTATCATAGTCATTTTCATAATTTTTATTTCTACGAAATTATCTTTTCTAATATTTATTTTCTTATGTGTAATTTATAACTACATAATTGTGCAAATATTTCTTATTGAAACTGTTCTAGTACATATTTATTAAATATGTAAATATTTGGATGAATAGAATAAATTAATGCGTTTCACTTTAAAATTTAGTTTTTCATAATTGTAACTGCCAGAAACTCTTCTGATATTTAACATTTGATTAAAGTAGAATATTTAGTTGACGTATAACAATACCGATCAATATTATTTGATAGTTATTTTTATGGAAACGAAATTGAAATATTTGATAAAATAACGCAACACATTAAAAAGTTATTACTGATAATTGTACAAAATAGTACACTATTCATGAGGTATAATACTCGAAATTTGGTATCAAAAAATATATTAGTTGAACGACGAACAATATCTGAGTCTTGTCTCATCGTGACAATGCAGATTAATCTAATTATCATTATTAACAAATCAACGTGTATGGTTAATTAAATGTTGAGATATAAAATTTGTCTTGGAGTATGTTTTTTCTTTTTTTTTTTGCCATAGACTACAAAATTTGAGATCCTTCACAGGTCTCGATTAAACTCCAGTTAAAATCTATGCAATACGGTCGTTTGAGTATAAACTTATTTAAAATAAAAAAAAAAAAAACTACTTAAAAATATTAAAATGTGTAGTTATATATTAGCATATAAATAAAATGTGATAATAAACTATCGTTATCGAGCTTTTAAAATATCCCAAAACTATTTTTATATACTATATAATGTATGACCATAACATCAGATGAATAGTGTTAGGTATTATAATTATATAGTCAATATACCTATGTTACGTGGCTGTATTTAAATAATAAAAATGTGTATGCATTTCAATATTTGTATGCAGTTTTTTACTTTAAATGAGTTAACATATAAAAAATAAACACGGTTATTAGTAAAGTTGTATATTTTTTAATGTACTTTTAAAATTTTGATGATAGTCGTGTAATTTAAATCATGAATCATCTACTATTATATCTTATAATTATACAGTTTATATAGGGTACGTAAATTTTTGTGAGTTATTAACTTACTCGAATAAGTTCATAAATATTTTCATAAAGTATACGTGTTTGGCGTATACAATATAAATTAAACTATAACACATAATTTTTATCATGCAAAGTAGTATAGTACCTTCGAACGCCAAAATGAAATCAGTTAGAGTTTAAAATTGTGATGTTTAAAAAATAACATTGCAATAAACAAGATACTATTACACGTCTCAATAAAAAGTTTTTAGTTAAAACATAATTTATATTTATCTGTAAATAATTGTTATACTTAAAGAATAAAAATTATGATTTTAATTCAACTTTAGTAGGTAAGTTCATCTACATATAATATTTTTATTTGTTTCACAAATAAATTCTTCTCTCAAATCGGCTATTTATACAAGAGTTATAATTTATATTCAGATTTTTTTTTTTATTATTATTATTAAATCGAATACAATATTATGAGAT
Organism: Pentalonia nigronervosa; assembly: GCA_014851325.1. Taxonomy (NCBI): domain Eukaryota; kingdom Metazoa; phylum Arthropoda; class Insecta; order Hemiptera; family Aphididae; genus Pentalonia; species Pentalonia nigronervosa. Next base: position 43,793 of record JACXSJ010002345.1, on the reverse strand, counting down.
ATATAAAATATAATTATAATTTATAGAAATTAAAGTATTTATTTTCATCGCAACATAACATTTTATTCATTTATTTATTTATTTACAATATAAACGTCAGACAACAATTACAAGGAAGTAGTGAACAAATAGATTAAAATTAACATATAAGTGTAAATATAACTATAAAATTAAACTTATGACTTTGGTAAGTGTAGAATATATTAAGATAGTTATAATGGACAAAGTCTAAATAGTATACTACATAAAATATAGTAAGTGCATATTATATGTACGTAAACTATGTTTATATATTATCTAGTTTTAATTTTAGTCGCTCAGCACTTAATTGTATAAAATACTTTTTTAAATCAAATTTAATATTCAAAATAATTTAACAACAACAAAAAAAAATACATTATTCTCTATTCTATCATTTTTCAACTATACAGGCTTTATCTTTTAACTTATATACAATTATATTTTCCAAAAAAATGTAATAATCCCTTAATTGTTAAACTAATTATTGTAACACAAAAATGAATATTTAATTACATTAAAAATTGTTTTGTTCCAATTAATTTCTTATAAAACCTAATGGTTAAAATGTAATAATTTATGTTAAAGTTACAGTAAAAATAATTTTTAAGAAAATGAATATTTAAAAAGGGGTTAATGCACGTCATAATTTAAACTAAAATAAATTTGTCAACTTTTTACAAATTGTTTTGTATTTTAATTAGGTAGACTTTATAAAATATTATGATAATTACTGGTATGAATCGCCTAATTTTTTTGTGGCAGTTATCAAAATGCATTTAAGACGTTATGACCGCTATGGTAACATTTATTACATACCATCCTTAATTTCACCAATAACCTATGATCAAAACTCAGTTTAGTGACACGTCACATCATATGAGTGAAAAAATAAACTCAGTAATGGTATATATGCAACATACGTAACACGATAATGGCGCATATGGAATATGGTAAATTGGTAAATATATTATAAGAAAGACGCATACTGAATACTGATAATACATAAACATTAACCAATGAGGCTATTGGTATGACTAGGGAGCCATTATTGTTCCACTCGTCCATATTATTTGAAATGTAAATAACGTAATTTCAGAATAATCTTGATGAAATGAATGTCTTTAGGTTTCTATTATATTGAGCCATAAACAATCCATGTTAATTTGATTATAAATCGTTTATTCAATTATATATTATTATGTTGTATCAAAAATATATTTAGCTCGATTAAAATTAAAATCAATTAACATATTTTGATAAGTTAGGTAACTCTTAATTTAATATAAAACTTATACTCGGTTTGTAGTAATGGCTTGTTAGAGGTTAAAAAAAAAAAAATTGTGAAGAAAAGTTAATAGGAATATACTATATAGGGATGCAAACTTTTTTCATTTTAGTATATTCTACTATTATAGTGCCACGTGTTTTCAATTCCGATAAAACGTTCAGCTTTTAATAAAGTTTTAACTTAATATTAGTTTTAAACATTGATGATTATAATTAAATCAAATAAGTATATATTATGTGTCTTAAACATAGTTTAATACTTTTCATTATTTTATTTATTATTTTATTGACGTAAGTACCTAATCGATACAAAAGATATATATAAACATTATACTTATTGTATCAAGTTCTTGTTTTTTATGTATATATATATATATATATATATTTTATTTTATTTTAATCTAAATTTTTAATTTATGAAAAAGTGATTTAAACAAACACACTATAAATTGTCTCCGTAATGATGCATTTGGTTTAACAATTTGAAATCAATGAGAATCCGTTTAATAACCCACTTACCTACTAAATATTTATAAGTTATAACTATGGTATGAATTCTAGAAAAAAACTATTAGGATCATCCATCCTGATCCTTTATATGCAATTTCAAAATTCGACCTCAGTGACGGTTCATTTGACAGTTATCTGCTGTATCGTTTTGTTGAGTTGTTTTTTAATTAAACGATAAATTTAATTATCTCTATTGGTTTAAATTGCTAATTAGTATAATAATTCTGATTACTGGTCATTATAATATTATTTTTATGTTTAATTATGATCACATGAATGTTTCAAGCTGATAAACTAGTAGGTACGAAAAAAAAAATAAACTATAAAAATGTAATTTATACTTTGTTAGGTTTTAATACTTTTTTATTTACTAAACCTTCACGGCATTTCAATATTTTATTATTTAGTTATTATTACGAAAACCAAAATAAATAATATGTCTGTAAATCCACTAATAGAACCCATAATAAGGATTTCATTCATATACATTATTTAGTGTTGTTTAATTAATCGTTAATTGTATACAATATGTGCATAATAATACTTAATATCAATTATTATGTACAGTATGAGAAAAAAACATTTTTTCTTTTGGAAGATAATATTTTATATTGTTATAATTTTTTTAATTGTCACAATATTTTATGTGATTCAAATAATTTGTTTCTTTTTATTCTAAATAAAAAATAAATGTTGGCAATTATTTAAATCTATTTTGAGTGCATAAAATAAAATTTATTTTAAAAAGATCTGATGATAATTGAGGAAAAAGACAATTTAATAATAACAATAATAATAAATTGTGGCTCTGTGTGGCGCGGTCGTAGTGTGGAATCCCTCTGAGTGTACGTACCGACCGGTGTTACTAGCTCCCGGATGGGTGACCACCCAGGTTTTTAGCAACAAATCCTTGTCACGCATACAAAACGTGTTCTAACCCAACCGTACCCCATTCCATAATAAACCTACCACAAAAATCTACAAACAGCTAATGGCCATAATTGCCGGGCTTAAGATCAATAAAAAACAAATAAATAATAATAATATTTAAAGCACTCTTTAGAGATTGTAGTCACTTTGTTTAAATTTTTAAAACAAGTCAAGTTGACGTACTAATTATTATTCATTTTTTTTTTTGTTTAAACAGTCAGTTAGAGGATAACGAGAAGTGACAATATACAAATCTACTACAATAAAAATACATGCTTAATATTATCTCATTTATTGTCATTAAAACCCAAATATCCCTTTTGAAATTTAATGCCCAAGTTCTGCCATCTGATACTATTGTATATATCCAATACATTAATATTATTCTGGCTAAATTTTTGTTCTAAGGTCACGGTACCTAAATATTGTAACTTAAATTATTTTGTATCATTTATTCATTATGTCAATTAACTGTGACATTTTTTATTATAAACTGACAAACAATTTAAAAGTGATTTTAATTTTCATTTTGGCCAATAGAATTAAAAACATTTGAAAACTAAATAAAAAAAAAATAATATAAGTCCTTATTATACAGTTGTAGGGTGGTTAGAAGATTGAACAAATGTACACTTCAAGAAATGTGTTGATTTCCTTCACGAAACAACAATATAAACACATTATCTGAAAATCTAACCAGACAGTTTTTATAAAACTGACTTCGAACGAATTTACTATTATTAACTTTTCTTAATAAAATAAACAAATATTAAAATGTCAAATGCAAATTCTCGCTAAGAAAATAAATAATTAATAAAGAATATAATATAAGGCATTTATATTTTTTTTCGTATGTCATTTTTTTTTTTTTTTTTTGATACAGTTTTTTTTATAACATATATTATTATAATTTATTCTAAATAATGATTTTTTGACAGTTAGTCAATTTTACGTTTGTTGATAAAAATATATTTTATTAACAATCAAAGAAAAGTTTACTAAATACTGTATCTTTAATCTTTATGTACAATTCCTTAAACTTTTTTGTTTAAAATATATTTTATATTTGTCATTATATTATTACCAAATAATAATTGTAATAATATTACAAAAATAGCATTATTCAATTTGTAACATTATAAAATGAAAACCTGCTGTTATTAAATTTTTGAAAAACTTAAAGACTTTAGTAGCTTTATAAATACAAATAGTATATACACAATAAACATATATTATTATATTAATAAAATATATAACATAAATATTAATATAACCACAAAATAGGTAAACTTGTTTAGGTTTGTTTTTATGATTTATAATAATATTCGTTTGGTTGATTTTATCAAAAATTGGTTATGATTACGAACAGAATTAATAATTCTTACAATATCCAAGTTGAAAACAAAAATTCACAGTTTTAGTTGTACTAAACCAAATAATAAAAATAATATCGTGAAAATTAATAACATGGTACGAATATATACGATCAAAGCTGGATTGGCTCATAGCATATAAATTGAAATCAACTAAGCCATTAATATAAATTATAAGTTAAGTCTAATACAATAGTCTTATAATGTCACAAACCATCCTCTATGGACTGAGGTACTGAAAAATAATTATGAAACACATCGCTGAAAAAACTATTTATTACTATTCTTGTCAAGTTTTCATTTTAAGATATGGTCGTAGCTAGAAAGGAGGCAAGTACGGTTATATATATATATATATATATATATATATATATAACTTCAGCATTATCTGCTTATTTTTCTTCGTCAGATTTTTGTGTCTAAAGGAAACACAGTCACAATTCTATCTGAAATATAGTGTTCATTATTTTTTTTTCAGAAATTACAGTTAAAAATAGCAATCGAATATAATTGCGTCAATTTAATATAATAATAACTATTTCAAAATTATACAAAACTAAATGAAATTATTTTGTAGATATTATTTATTTTAAAATGTATACAAATTAACGATATTGTCTATAGCATAACAAAAGAATACAAATTCCCAAACATTGTCTTTCCATGTATACTAAACAAGATATAGATAATAACTCCAATATTGACAGAATTAAGGTAACAAAACTGGTAGAAAAGTTTTTAAAAGTGTATTTGTTTTTAATAAATCCAATCAAATTAATAAGTGAATCCCAATTTTAAAGCAAAAATCACTTGATTTCGTATACTTATAAACTGTTAAAAATATAAATTTCGTAATTCCTCCAACACAACAATAAAATGTATTAAATCAAAATCACAATTAAAATAAAATTAAGTAGGTACACTGTTGAAGTCACTTATTGTTTTCCTAATTTTGAAACAACGTTCAATTAATTTGGTTTTCCATAAATTATTGGACTAGTAACTAACCGCTAGTGACACGGCCACCAATTTATTTAACTCTTTATTCGTAACAATCGTTTTATCAATATTTTTCCGATTGTAATTAAATTCTATCATAGTTACTACATAAATTCCTTTCTAAATTATCATTATCGTTTATCGGTTCCATAAATATAAAAATCATTACCTATTTCTTAATTTACTCAACTTTTGAACCAAAATTAATGTGTTTAGTTCTCACAATATAAACTTTATAATATACAATGTTTGGTTTAATGTTTATATAATAACAATACATTTAGGTCTTTAATCACGGCATATTAAAATAAATATATATATATATATATTTACATTTATTGCACTTATTGCGTTTGCAGAATAATTTATCTATTATAGTATATATAATAAACTATGCGTCAATAATTCATGACATTATTCTCAACGGTGTTTACGACAAAGCAATTGGATGAGATTAACAGAATATGTTTTTCCCTTGGAAACCATTATTTGGACAGTAAAAGTACACTACATAAGTTTCACATAGTAAATTTACCTTTATCGATTGGATAGTGAACGAAGCTAGTATTTTAGAGAGATCCATTGCCAAAATTTACTATGGTATAAAAGTATATAACTAACCGTATTGTTTTAACAGTTGCTTCTTTAATATTTATGTGAAGCCGTAAAAGTATTTTCCAAACTCAGATAAATATTTATTTGTCTATGAAAAGAGTATTATTAATTTTTTAAAACAATTTTTTATCATAGGTTTATATATTTTCATATTTAATTACAAGTATTCTAACAAGAATTAAAAAGCAAAAAAAAAAAAAATATTCAGAATACTCTTTTATTCACAAACAAAAATATTATTATAAATAAATTGAAAAAAAACACGAAATTTTCAATTTTAAATTAAAATTTAATATATAGTTTAAAAAGCCAGAACTATTTTTAAAATAATTTATTTTCTAGAAAATGCTCAAATAAATATATAGTGAAAATTTCAAGTCCTCTGAAAAGATAAAAAATTGGTTTTCTTTAAATTTTCCTATTTTTTGTAAGTTTTTCCCAATTATTTTAAAAGTAATGGACATTTTTTACTTTTTCCAATTTTTTACCATAATCACTTTCAGAATTAAAGATTGACTGACTTAAAAATAAAATCACAACATTCTAAACCCAATACAATCAGCCCTCTGCTCAGAATTAAAAAAAAAAACCTTTATACTATTTTTTTTATCTTGAATGTACTAAAAAATAATAATAACTAGATCAACTCTGCACACAGATAAAATATAATATGTATATAAATATTCCTATTTGTATTTCTATCAATTGGAAAATTACTCAATTACATTAAAAAAAAATAATAATAATAATATAGTAGGCATGGCAATATATATAATTCTTATTAAGGTTAAAAATATATTTCAATTCTATTTGCGTACTTAACGATTTGGAATTTAAGAATTTAACATTAAATCATTATAATACTATGAATAATAATGTGTAAACAATGATGAGTTATGATAAAATCATATTTCGCTGAATAGCCATTATACTTTAAAAAAAAATAGATACTAATTTTAGTTGCTTTTCGTCATTACAGTTTATTTCCGGCAGATGGCATTAGATATACATGATTTAAGTAGAGGAACAAAATATAAAATTTTAGCTAAATAAGTATCAAAATATTTTAATTAAAAGCATTGTGTACAGTATGCTTCACATATTGCACGAAATATAAATTGATAAATAATTTCAAAAAAATCACTAAGGCCGAACGCACGTCTTATTTTATTGTTTAAGTACTGTTGTTTTGATTGTTCTGTTGGTATTTATACGTCGTACTGTTTATTTTGTAAAACAATACATTATAGTATGACTGTATGAGTATATTAATATATTGTAATTATTATTTTATATAAGTGATGGTAGTAATCAGAGGATCTTTTCTGCATCGCGGCTATAACTTTTGCAGGTAAATTTAGAAATTTATTCGTTTTCTACTTATAGCCGACTCGGTTACATGGATAATGAACCACGATTTTGAGAAATTTATCTGTATAAAATATTGAATAAGTAAACCTTATTTGAAATATATTTTACAACTGTAGACAATTGAAACTTTAAGTTCAAATTTAAACATAAAACTATCGAAAAATTGCAAATTATTTTGTAGTTAATAATTTATAAAATGTTTAATTTCTATAGCTAAGGATTGAAAATATAAAACAAGGTTTCTTGTAAGTAGTTAATAGTATAACCAAAAATTAAAAATATTACATTTACTTGGTTGATTTTTAAAGACATTTTAATTTCAAATTTGGAAATCAGTTTCGTGTCGACAGCCGAACGACACGCACGCGATACGCTCTCGTTCCGTGCCGTTTTTATTATTTATAACGCTTGCCGTCAACGTAATAGTAAACAAATCTAAAAACCGTGTTCTCTACCATCAGCACATTTTCACTATACGTTGCCATTTACACATAAAACGTATTAATCTATTTTCAAAACATCGGCGTCGCATTATTACGTAACCATCGCCTGTTGTCATCCTAACTACAGGCCGCCACCCGACAGCCAGTTAATTATAACCGTGCACACCGATAATTATGTCGACTTCGACCTCGAAAAGCACTAGCACCACCACTGCTAATCGAAACAATGATAAAAACAAAACAACTGCACCAAGTGGTAATGCACGCACGCTGCGTACCCCAAGTGATTCCGTCTTCTCAACCACAGATATCTTCAACAAAAACAAAAACAAATACGACTTTACAATAGTCAAAGACAAAACCAAACGACTACTATCTTCCTCCAGCTCTTATGAAAAAAAGGGGAAAAAGAAATCCAAACAATTATTTATTTCAACTAATCACTATAATCCAATCGCCATTAATGACGATATGAAACTAGAACTAGAAACAAACACCCAAAGTCCCGCAATTAATTCCATTATAGTACAAGAAAAAAAAAATATCTCACTCCCACCACCTATAATAGTCCGTGGTGTCAAAGATTTTATAAGCGTGCGAGCTGATCTAATAGATATAGTTGGTCCCGAAAACTTCTCAGTCAAATCAACAATAAACACTTTAAAAATTCAACCTAGTATTCCTGAAGCATATCGAGAAATCATACACTATTTAAAAGATGCGGAAGCTGAGTTCCATACGTATCAAATGAAGGAAGTCAAAGCGTTTAGAATCGTCATACGAAACCTACATCCATCTACCACTCCAACCGAAATCAAAACTGCATTAGAAGAAATAGGATTCTCCGTACGCTCAGTAAAAAACGTCCTTAGCAAAATCGAAAAAATTAAATTACCCCTCTTCTTCGTGGACCTCGAACCAGACGAAATAAACAACAACATCTTCGAGATCAACAACTTACTTAATACAAAAATTAAAATCGAGAAACCGTACAAACGATGTATTATCACTCAATGCCAAAACTGCCAGGAATATGGACATTCAAAAGCATACTGTTCATACCCACCCCGATGTGTACGTTGTGCTGCTCAACACCTCACATCCACTTGCACAAAATCCCGAGACACACCTGCTAAATGTGCATTGTGTAATGGTGAACATCCCGCCAATTATAAGGGATGTCAAATATACAAAAATCTACAAAAACTCCGTATTCCAAACTCAAGATTCCAACAACCTACAATCAACACGCAATCCAACCTTATCCAAGCAACAGCACTTCCGACCGAAACCCGTCCACCTCCCCCAAAACAAAGGTCATATGCAAATGTTACTTCTAATCAAGAACCACCTAACACTCAAACAATCCAACCAGACACAGGTAATATGCTAACCAGTTTTATTACCAAGTTCAAAGCTCTCATTAATCCTCTCCTCTCCCTCTTGACTACAGTTCTAAACAAGCTAATTCAACAAAATGACAAATAACTCGCCTATCTCTAAATCGCTACTAATACTTCTATGGAACGCTAACGGCCTCCATAACCATCTCAATGACCTGCAACTAACACTACATGAAAAACGCATAGATATTGCTCTTATATCCGAAACCCACTCAACAACTCGCAATAAAACTTACATTCCAGGCTACACCTTTCTCCACACAAATCACCCCGATGGCACTGCCCACGGTGGTGCAGATATATCTATCAAATCCTCAATTCTTTTTCATTCACTCCCTCCATACAATGAGCCACACATTCAAGCAAATTCCATCCAAATCACACTTGATCACACACCCATTACAATCACTTCAACATACTGCCCTCCTAGGCATACTATCTCCCCACTGCAATTTGAACTATTCTTCAATACATTAGGCAACAATTTTATCGTAGGGGTGATCCGAACGCGAAACAAATACAATGGGATTGCCACTCGAACTCACCTCGTGATAACATTCTCCAGCGGATAACAATTAATAAAAATTACAACATTTTGTCCCCTCCAAGCCCCACCTACTGGCCAACCTCGTCAAGAAAACGTCCCGATATTTTGGACATCTTTATCACTAAAATTCCAAACAGGCTAAATTGTACAACTGAAAATCTCCAAAACCCAATGTCAGATCACTCTCCTGTGCTTCTTATAATTAACACCGAACCCCCAATCAAATTAACTAGACCTTCATTAATCAATGTTATAATAAATTGGGACACATTCCAATCAAGCCTAACCAATCAAATCAATTTAAAAACTCGCTTAAAAACAAATAATGACATCGACGTGGCTGTCTACAATCTCACAACTTCAATCTAATCTGTAGCGTGGAGCTCTTGCACACCAAACCCTACCCCCAACCAAAACCATCATACAATGTCCTCGCACATAAGAAACCTAATTGTACAAAAAAGAAGGGCAAGGGCAACTTGGCAAAGAACCAGATACCCCTCCGATAAAAGAATTTACAACAACATATGCACAACACTAAAACAAGTAGTAGGTAAACTGCGCTTCGACGAATTTAACAAATTTACAGCCTCTCTTTCAGAAAATGACGGCTCACTCTGAAAAACCACACGTAAAATACTGAAACATAAAACAACCATTTCCCCATTAAAAAAACATGACGGAACCTGGGCGATAAATGACATTGAAAAAGCAGAAACCTTCAGAAATCATCTTGCAGCCGTGTTTCAACCAAACCATTACTCTACCCCCCCCCCCCCCCACCTACAAGTGAAATCAATACTTTTTTAGACAATCCTCTACCTCTAACCTTGCCTCCTAAATGCTTCTCCCCATCAATTATCAAAACTTTAATAAAAAAATTTCCATTAGGTAAATCACCTGGATTCGACTTAATTATAGCAAAATTGGCTCGTAAACTACCAAATAAAGCCATCACTCAGCTAACACATATTTTTAATGCAATCCTACGACTAACATATATTCCACTACAATGGAAATTCTCAATTATAATAATGTTCCCTAAACCCAACAAACCAACAGACAACCCAGCCTCTTATCGCCCAATAAGTTTACTTCCTTTTTTCTCTAAGTTATTGGAAAAATTAATCTTAAAACGTATTTACCCAATTATCACTGAAAATAAAATAATCCCTAACTCCCAATTCGGATTTCGGGAAAAACATTCGACAATTCACCAAATTCACAGATTAGCAGATGCCATTGCGTGCTCACTGGAAAAAAAACAATACACTTCAGCTGTATTCTTAGATGTGTCACAAGCATTTGACAAAGTCTGGCATCTCGGACTACTATACAAATTAAAAAAAAATTCTACCTCCTTCTTACTACCTTCTTCTAAAATCTCATTTAAATGAACGCTCCTTTGCGGTCAGCTCGGGTACAGAAATCTCAAACATCTCTCCGATCCTTGCTGATGTGCCACAAGGTGCAGTTCTATCTCCCACACTATACAACTTATACACCGCAGATCAACCGACACATCCCGATACATCAGTCGCCGAATACGCAGATGATAAAGTTATTTATTCTACTCACACTGACCCCTCAACTGTTTCAACTTCACTACAAAAACATCATGACCTACTCTCTCCCTGGTACTTCCAATGGCACACAAAAATAAACGAATCTAAATCAGTCAATACCACTTTTACCCTCAAAATGCAACAACCTCCTCCAATATCACTAAACAATGAAACAATCCCAAATTCTGACACGGTCAAATATTTAGGATTATACTTTGACAAAAAACTCAACTGGGCCAAACACATTCATATGACTAAACTAAAACTAAATCGAAGACTCTCTATTCTCCGTAGTACTATGGGAAAAACCTCAAAGCTCAACCTAAAATCAAAAATTAACTTGTATAAACTACTGATAAAACCCATTTGGACGTACGGAATTCAGCTATGGGGAGCTGCTAAAAAAACTAACATAAGCAAAATTCAAGTAGTCCAATCAAAAACTCTCCGTCTCATCAGTAATGCCCCTCCGTACGTCTCGAATGAAACACTACACTCAGACTTGAACATACCGTACGTCATTGAAGTCGCAAAAAATCACTACCTTACATTCCACAACAGGCTAAAAAATTACTTCAATCCCCTCATTAAAGATCTCTCATCACACTCCCTTCCGGGTAACACGGCAAGGAGACTTCAGCGTAAGTGGCCCAAGACTGGTTAGCATAATACACATGACTAAATAAAAAAATAAATAAAAATATAAATAGATAAATTCTCGACGAAGTGCTGTTGCTGGACAGTCTCTTCAATTCAAGACTTTCATGTTAAATAGTAATAGCGTTACTTTTAAATTGAATGCTTACATGTATTTGTGTTTGTGTTGACTTTATTACTATTGTAATTCAAATATCTCTTAAGCTTATTGTACCACGAGTACAGATTGTTTTAATGCTCTTAATAAAAATAAAAAAAAAAAAAATTTTGGAAGTAATTAGATATTTTAATGAAGAATATCAATGTTAGTTATTTCGATGTTATTTAAAAATATTTTTAGTGAGTACTAGAAACTTTTAAAGTATATTATTATATTTTATACACTCGATGGCATTTTCAAATGCAATGTTTTCCGCAAAAATTAAACCAAGGCACTGTATTATTTTAATAGGTAGCAATAATATCATAAAATGAGCTTAATTATGAGGGCTGACAGGACGTCTTCGCTCAGAATCGTTTTCTACATACAATGGTTTTATGTCATTGAATTTAAATTTAACACATCTTTTACAGTGACCCCATTCAACACCCACTGAACAGCAGAACGGTAGACCGGTACCCAATTACCGACCTTTTTTTTATTATGGTTGTAAACATTGAAAACTAAATAATATTAAAACACCTGTATTTAATTTCACGTTTTTCTCTTCAGTAAGTGTAGGTTTAATTTATTTTAAAAAAAGAATAATACGCGCTGACCTTAAACTATTTAAGAAATTACTATAGAAATATAATGAAATCTTTTATTTTAACATCTATTTAATGTCATATTAACATTTAAATAGAGATAGCTATCTGGTTTTTTTTTGATACTTCTAACCAATAATACAAAGAGTAAATTGTTTTATTATTTCTTAAGCAGATAAACGTCAATAAACAGTTATTACAGACTACAATTTAAATAGATTTAAAAACAACATAAAATATAAAAAGTTTCTAATTTCTTATTTTAATTTACTATGTAAATTTTTATACTATAATAAAGTTATCTGGTATCTTTACATGGTTCTTAGAAAAACATTTTAATGCATTGATAAATTTAATTTAAAATATTGAAACAATAACTATAACATTGGGTTTTGTATTTTTTTAATAATTATTTTTATAATACAAAATATATAATATGATTTATTATATTTTTATGTGAAATAATTATTTACCTTAAGTTTTTGTTTTTTTAAATAAACCAATAAATGATTAAATTATAGATTTCCATAAATTTTATTGTAATTTAAAAATTATTTATTAGTTATTATTGTTTTCTGCAAATTTGAATATTTATATATGATGATTATATTATTGTGATATTTTAATATCCTTTGATTATTATTTTTTTATAATTGTAATATCTGCAGATTTTGGGTAATAAATAAATAAATAAAATTTTTTGTTATGCAATCGAATATAGGTACACGTTAAAATTATTCTCTGTACTTAATTAAATATTACTAATTAGGTACATTATTTATGCTTTAGACTAAACCTAATCAATTATATTACTCTATTAAATTTTAGTTGCTTTGTGTTTTAAATTTTAATTTTTTTTTATCTTAAACATAAATTAGGTATTGTAAATCTAGTTAATTATCATTAGAATTAAAAATTGTTCAATTTTTTCGTTTGACTGAACAGTGCAATACTTATTCTTTATTAAAGTCAAAAAAATAAATAAACTATGTAGCACTATGTTCTAATTATTTAGCTAAATGTATTTAAAATACAACACGAGTATAATATATTGTCAGATTTTTTTTTAATCAACTCGAATTTTTTACAAAATGATATAGTGAATTTTTAGTTTTGATATAAAAATGTCAAAACCTTAAAAATATGCGACACACCTAACATTTATACAAATGTTGTTTTCGAAACAAATTAATTATTTATATGCAACTAATGTAGATACAAAATACCTATCCACATGATTATTTATCCTACACGATTCATTTTCATTATGGCACAATGCAATTTACAATATTTTATATTTTTTACTTTACCAATATCAATTATTTTCAGACAATTGTATGTTCATGAATAGACCAGTTTTATTTATGTTAAAATTGTTGTGTACATACTTGAAATGTTCGATTGCAGGCACGTAATTTAATACCTACATTTGTAATATTTACAAAATGTAAAACCATTTATCACAAAATCACGATAGAGGCAAACCTCAATTCGTGATTTTAAAACTACGTGTTGTAGTTTAGCTATAATACTATATTGTTATGTCAACACAAGGAAGATTTTATTTTTTATTAAATTTACTTTTTTTACAGAAAACATTTTTTTTATTAAAATGTACCGGAAATAAATTAAGAGGAATAAAAAAAAAAAATCAAATAGTTTAAAATAGATAGCTTAAAGACATAATAAATATAGAATACGATATAATTATAATTAATATATTAAATAATAATCAATAATTTTTTGCTAGACAGTATTCAGAAAAAAATGTTTGACTTGGACTTTTAAAAACTGGTCGTATAGCTGGTACGGTAAATGTGATGTGTTAACTGTGCACCCACAAGTGATAATTATTTTAATTATTCTAAAAAGCAGTAATCGTATTTATATATCGATATTTGATTCATAAAAAAATATGCTTGTGCATCTATATCTAAATAAAATCATCTAAATCAATTACAAAAAAAAAAAAAAAAAAATATTTTTATTATCATTATAAGTTTAATTTGCAATTATAAACTATTTTGGTTATTGTCATTTGATATTTCAACGAACAAATCATAAATACGAAACCTCTTTGATATGAACAGATGTATTATAATATATCAGCTGTGTATTGACGTAATATAATATCTATCGTCTATAGCAATTATTGCCAAAATCGTTGCGGAGAACGAAGTCGATTAACGATTCTAAAACGTCATTATGCAAAGCTAAATAAGCCGACACGAACAAAAAGCATATTGTGTTGAGTACGGTTTCGTTTTTCATAAATAACAATATTTTCAGTTTAGACGAGCTAAAACGTTCCGCGTCAGCGTGGCGGTGGTGCGCTGTGCGTACAGCACGGGAATTTCCCGAAAGAGTCGTAGTCTACGTAAGTTTGCTTTCGTAATATTTTTAGACTCAAATTTACTTTTTTATACTTAAAATACACATTGTTCGATGCTACTCGAGTGTCGTGAATGCACATTTTATTTCCCAGCGCGCAACGTATAAAATACGCCAACTCCAATGCCCAACACAAACACGTCGTCGTTGTTTCGTCGCGTCCCGGTCGTAGAATAATAACACTTAACACAGAGATGAAACAGACATATACATTTTAATTTAATTTACAAAAGTATACGTTATAAGTCCATAAGACACAATTATAGTTGTTTATAACTGGTAAGGTTTGTTTCCAAATCCAACGACAAAACGATTAATGTACTGTGGCATACCCAACAACATTCACATAATAATATAATATATTCTACATCAAAGGTACATATTATGTGGTACGTCTACAAAAAAAAAAAAATTTATAAATATATAAATTTACCGGCATTTCTATACAAATAGTGTTATCCGTACACACGGACGTTCTTATATATAACTGTACCGCCCGGCGTTGCCCGAGCCAGAGATTAAATTATGATTAACCTCGAGTAATTTATACGCAACCAAGCCACCTAGCTAGGAAATCCGACTGCGTTTGATCGTGGATAATATGAGAGCAGTTTATTATTAGGTAGACAATCCACCTGCGGGGTACTGATGACCCCGCGAGGTGCGTAAAATAAGTGAAATTAGAATTACAATTTAGAAACATGGAACAAATAAAACAACGAAAAACATCGCGACAGTGGCCCGTGTCAATGGTTTGTTTTTTTTTTTTTTTATAAATTAATTTGTTAAAAAATGTTCAATTCGTATTTCTACTAATTATAACAGTAATGAAATATATGACCAATGGCAACCCTATAAATAAACAGAGATTATACATAAATCTTATCGAAAAAAGCAATTTTAGTTTTTCCAGAATTTTTCAATATTCCTGACAATTTTTCCAATTTTTCTTTCCGTAAAAATATTACTCGGATTGTAACGAACATTTAAAAAAAAAAATGAACCCAATCGGTTCGTCCGTTTTCATGTTAAGCGCTTTTTTAAACAGTATTTCATATATATATATATATAGATGGCGCCACTAATAAGATAATTAGTGATCAGGATATAAACTTTCATCCTCTTCGAGTATTTTTTTGCGACAAAAAGTAGTCTATGTTTTTCTCCAAGATTCCATCTATCTCTATACGAAAATTCATCAAAATTGGTTCAGCAGTTTGACCTTAGTTAATTTATTTATACACTTTTTTAAACTTTTACTAGTAACTTATCATTGAAAAAGGTCCAGAGGACCTTAAATTAATCATTCGTTAATAAACTAATTATTTTGAGAAATTTTTGGGTATAAGAGTAGATTAGACTATGCAGTCCCTAACTTTCACTTATACCTGAACAATTTTAATTTAATTTTTTTATTATTATTTAATTAGACATGCCTGCGAGTGCGGGTTTCCGTGTTCCCCTAGCAAATTATTTTTAATTTATTAAACTCGAGTTTAGTTATTTAAATTTTGACAGCCATTCCCGGGAGAGACCTTTGGCATCTTTCTCGAATAATCGTTCATTGAAAAAAATTAACTATTCTATGTTATATTGTTCGGTTAATGGAATCTTATTAAATAGCATTTTGCAACTTGTGTACCTACTATGCAAGATGATTTATTCAACGTAAAACACTCATTATATTTAAAGGTTCAACCTTTTTCAACATTTTATGTTTACATGGTTTCAAATCGTTAAAAAAACACATTTTTTTAAAGGATTTATTTTTTTCGTATTTTTATATTTATAATTTTTAAGTTTTTTTTTTTTTTTTTAATAACCACATACAGTTTTAATTTGAAATTTCAAAGCGGAATACATTTCTTAGGCCGGTATCACACTAGCGGATGTTTGCTGCAGACCAGGCTGGCTTGCCAGATTCTCAAAATGTTATTCTCGTATCGAAGATATCAGATTCTCTTATTTCCATTGAAATTATAGTGTCACTAAAAAAAAAACCGTTCCCTTTAATACTGTATGTCATTATTGCATAATAACAATATTGATATTGGTTATCTTCATCAACAATTTAAATTTATAACTATTGTCCTAGGTGATGTTAAATGGATATCTTCTTCTCCGTTAAACATATTTTAAAGTAACGGCACTATGACGACTACAGAAGAGTACAACTATAACACTTAATCACACGAACAACAAAAGCATTAAATGGAAATATAGGATAAATTATTAAAATGGTTATGGATTTATTGACTACGGTGTTATTTTTAAAACTGGATTCACACCAATCACACCTATCCGTGTTGTGTCGTGTTCTGTATATTTAATACATAGGTAACAAAATGTTGGTCACACGTTACCTACAAATTGAATATATTCAACTCTACACGACACGACGAGGTGTGAATCCACCTTAGTTCACTATACCCATGGTAACTGGTGTGTAACCTTGGACCCTGGTAAGTATAGTGGTCAACTATCCATTCGTCATAGATACTGCTGTCTTCTATATCGAAATTTAATTTAATTTTCCAACTTTTAAATAAAAAAATAGATATATTTATACGTTGCTGGAATACTTGTATAAAAGGTGTACGAGAAAAAGCGTTCCTCGTACTTCGTACAAATGGTCTAAATTCTAGTACAACTACGAGAATTCTCGTACGTCGTGTAACCATGCTGGCGAAATTTCTGCAATATCGAAACATGCTGCGAAATTGTTTTGTTCATACCAAATTTTCGCTTAATTGTATTATGCACATGTGTATTTAAGCTAACGTGTTTTGGTGTTTGCATAATCCACAGGTCGATTTTCTGTCGTGGATATTCCGCGAGTGTGATACCGTTCTAAGTATTTTGACACGTAAAAATCGAATTTTGGACATGTAGTTTATGTGTTATAACATTAGTAGTATTTAGAGTTTTCGATGAACTGGATAGTTGACTAACATTTTGCGGGGTACCATTTCATTCTGTTTACCTATAATTTATATACTTTTAACTCGTAAGCTACTCGTCCGAAATTTAATTTTTATGTAACGAAATGTTTGGAATATGAAATTTAAACTGTATGTTGTCGTTCAAAAATGTAAAACCTTAAAAAATTACAAGCATATGAAAAAATATTATTACTTTGAAAAAATATTTTTGCGTATATTACATTACGGGTATATAGAAAGTATTATTTTCGCCGGGCATGTTCGGACAACAATGTTTTTCTTTTCACAGTTGTAATGGAATCGGTCCCATCCCGCTCTTGCTTTTAATATTGCCTAATATGTCTTATATAGCTATTACATACATATATTATATATATAGACATCATTTTCTTTTAATAAAAAAACAATTTTTTGACAACAAATAAATAACAGTTAATAACAATAGTATAAAAATACTGGTTTTATTTAAACATTTGTAATCAAAATCAAATGTGTAAATTAATGTTATAATTCATAATACATTTATACAATATTTAGATACCCTTATACTGGTATTTCAGAGAGCTTTTTGCTGGATAATTATAGAAAATGATGTATAACATATAAATTAATATAACTTTACTTTAAATAAATATACAAACAAACAATTTTAACATGTATAATATTTTATCACACTAATATTGAACAGTGGAAAAGTATTAAATACGTAATTTACAATACAATATAGGTACACTTTATCTCATAAATATGAGTTTATGATGTATTGAAATAATTTTTTTTTTTTTTAGATAAAAAAAAAAAAATTAACAAACAGTATTTTTTAATTAAGTGGACTGAGCATTAAAAAATTGATAACATAATAAAAATATAAATATATGTTTAATATTAAACGTTGAAAACAGTATCTATTATAATGTACAATGTTTTGGGTACGTTTTATCAAATTTTTCTGTAATTGTAACTATTTGATTTGGAATAATATTTACTAGGTATAGCTTTGAAAAAAAATATTTATATTCTTATGTTAGGTACCTTCCTACGTATTTTATAATATTTATTTACATATAAATAATTTAAAATAAAAAAAAAAATAACAATATCAAAGCTTGGAAACACTGGAATGTCTAAAATAGTATTAAAATAAAATATTCAAAAGATTCATCGATAGAATCTTTGATTTTGTATTAAATCTAATGTTAAATATGACATATTTTTCTTTTTCATCGTTTATAATTTATCAATGATTTGGAATAAAATATTCAAGTGTTTATGGTAAACAATAAGATATTGTTACAAAAATTAAATTGAAAGAGCTATCGAAAAAATGAAAAAAAAAATTGAATATGAAACAGTGTCATTTTTTTGCCTAGATAGTCATCATGTGCTTTAAACTTCATAAATGATGACTCTTATAATATTATGTGGCAATGTTAGCATTTTTTTATGAATATCACATTATTTAGGTAAAATACTACATATTACACATTTGACAGGCGAGGCGAAGATTGCTCAATAAGTACTATCTATACATTATTTTTTTCTAATATAACAATCAAAAAATATATATAAATAGGAATCGTTAACAGATCTACGGACCTGAATAAACTAAATTAGGTATTAAAATATAAATATATATATATATTATCATTAGGTGCCTATCGTAGTTTCTACTGTGACGCTAACACTGATAATTATGGTTAGGATGTTGATGACTTTTGCATTTTTTTTCCTTTTATTCTGTACAATGCTATCCTAGCTAAAATTTTGTTTCATGCTCCCTTGATGCAGAATTTTCTAATTTTATTTTGTATTTTTTTGCATTTTTTACTATAAATGCATTTTTTTTTTTTTTGCTTTTTAACGTCATTTTTCAACATTTTTTCATCTTTTAAGGCATTTTTTGTACTTTTTATAAAATGTGGGACATTTTTCACAAATTATAGATTTTAGGGCAAATGTTACATCCAAGTTTGGAAACAAATTTAATTTATTAAAATCTAACTTTGGTTTTTGGACTATTAGTAAAAAATGTATATCATTTTATCGCGTTCCGATAAGATTTACTCTTTGAGTGTTATATTGATGAAACGAGTGCTCTTTCAGACATACGCCGATCATACACGCTTATCGAGTATTATATTTATAAATTGTATGGAATAAATCCGATAAACAAGATTAAATTGACATAGACATTAGACCTATTGGTTGACGTGCTTATAATTGCAGTAAAAGGAACTATTGTCAGTAGTGTTTCGGCATTCACCGTCACCATTTAACCGATATTTTTCAAATTTTATATTTTAACGATTTTAAACATGCCGAAAGCAAAATCGATAATTTTTAAGGTCATTTTTTGAAGTTTTTAGAGCATTTTTGCACTTTTTTTAGGGCTTTTTTGCATTTTTTTTAGGGCATGATTGTGTGTTTTTAGGTCATCAACATCCTAACTCTAATGATAATAATATGTTGTTCTTTTACAATTCACGGTGCACATAATAATATAAGTAATAATGTAATATATTATCTAGCTTCATATTATAGCATTGAAAATTGGATATCTTAGGAACGGCGAAAGCACAAACGTCGGGATGAAGAATTGAAACAAACACAAACGAACGGCTGATTTTGAATTTAAAAATTTTGAAGTGGGAGTGCCGGGGACATGGAGCTATATATAATAGGTACCGTAGTTGTCGTAGAATGCAGGATATCGTGGTAATGTCTAAATCAAAAAGTACCATTGTTTCAGATCGCAGTTAATTTTATGCGTTATGACGTACGACTAAACGGACAACGCATTATGGTTATTGTCGCGTTTACGACGTGTCTTTCAAAAACAAAAAATATAATATAAACTATAAACAACTATTTACTTTATTGATATCGTTCTAGATATAAGTTGAGTACAAGTGTTATGCGATAGAAAAAAAAAACGAAAAGAGGACAGCGCGTACCGAACAACGATACCTAACGATTATAACATTACAATGGTAATCAAGCCCCGTCCACGCGATTACCGATTAACAAAAATCATTGGTACAGCCAATAATAATAATAATAATAATAATAATAATAATAATAACAATATAATATGTTACAACAAATAAATATGTATGCTATGTACACCACAAACCAACATATCGGCCGGCCCGACGCACTTAGGCAAAAAAAAATCGCATCGCAATGTCGATGCGTCCGAATTACATGCCGAAGAAAACGATGTGTCCAAATTGCATGCCATGTGTCTTAAAAATTATGACTTATTATAATATATTATTCATTTTTATTGATCATCACTTCGACGGCTTTGTCATTAGCGTTAACCGTTAAATTTATTTTACATTTATTATTATGTACATCGTTTTATTTTTACTTGGTTATCAATCATCATAATTTTATTTATTTTGTTTGTCCGTTAATTAAAGAAAAAAAATAAAAATAAATATCAACATTTTATTTTTCACTAAGTTTAATAATTGTTTGATACAGTGAGTATAATGTGTCATATACAATATTGTACTTAAACCCTAAAAAAAAAAAAAAAAATTCTCATAATAGTTGGTAGAAAAATAAGCGAACTTACGACTTAACGAAAACTTTTAAAAATATATCAATTTTGATTTATTTTTTTCATTTAAACTATAAATGAACTTCCAAAAATTTTAATTCTTAATTTGATAAGTGTCTACGTGATGCCGATTGGGCAATGGCATTTAACTCGGACAGACCCTCGAGATGGCATGTAAACCGAACAGACGCGGTCCAACGTTCTATGTAAACTAATAATAATTGCATTCAAACCGAACGCACGCCGGGCTTAGTCCGTCCGGTGGCGAACACGAAACCGAAAACAATCGACGCCGACATCAGTTTCCGGCGCGCGTTTGTTGCCCGGACCGGGCCGTGTACTTGACTTCCTGTCCCGGATCGGCCGCGTCGACGTCGAACGTGACGTTCGCGGCGGGCTGGACACGCGTTTCGTCGGCCACGTCCTCGCCGCTCATCGTGCTCACCGACAGACACTCGCGGACTTTCTGCAGCACCAGTCCCACCCGCCGGTCCATGGCCGTCAGATGCGGTTCCCACAGCACGGGCGTCAGCTGATCGTCAGCCAGGGATTCCCGCATTTGTTCGCCGAGTTTTTTGACGTTGTGAAATCTGAAAACAACCACCAGACGCGCGCGGCCGTTAGAGTTGTGTCGAATATTTATTTTTTCAATCGTCCGACAATGTTCACCGTTATGACCACGTCATAGTACGTCCACACGAAAAAAACCTAGCGCGCCTTATTTCTCTACGCCGACTGACCGTCCGACGGATTGGGTTGGTCGTCGCGTTGGGTCAGCCGGAACACTTGTCGGGACGTTGAATACGTTTTTTTTTTTTTTTTTTTTATAACACTCTGTCGAGTTCGCGCAAAATAAAAACATAAAAGACGGATAAAAATCGAAAACGGTTTTTTATGAAATAAATAAAGTTCCGACAGATTTGTAGGACAACTTTCAAAGTGAACTGTTTGCTTTTCTCTTGCAAATTTTTGGACGGCGGACGTGACAATATAGGATTCAGCAAAATTATAATAGGGGCTATGGTACCCACTGGAATTTGTAATAAATATCGATAAATTGACCCAGGCCCCCGAAGATTAAATAATCAAAAGGCCAATGGAGATCCCCGAACCATTATAATGCGTACCTCTACTATAAAGTATAAATAAAAATAATACCATATGAAATATTATGATTTATGAAACATAACAAATTAGTTCTGAATGAACTACCTACGAAGTAAAAGATTATAAGATGGTTGTTGCAATTTAAACATGTCTTATATATCACATTCTATTGGAGCATTTGGAACTTAAATGGGTCTAAATAAAACATTAAGAGAAATCCACAAAACAAAAATACATTGTTATTTATGCGTCTATATAATAAAATATATGCACCTAATTTAAACACTTTAACATATTCCCTTTATTTTCAGTGTTCCACTTCACAAACTCAATTTCATCTAAAACAGCTATTGGTTTTTCGTAGTTCGATTACCAGGAAAATGACCAGACGTTTAAACTTTTCACATATAAAAGTTTTTTTTTCAAATTGACTTTTCAAACGATTATATTATCCGACGCACATGTGTATTTGTCTCGGATTGTTTAGGTATTACATTTAAGTTGCAATCAGAAATACATTTTATATATAGGAAGGTACGCATAGACCAAATTTTCTTATACCTTTATTGTATTGTTCTCAATAATATAATATGTTATATTATTAAGGTTTGAGTTATTTACATTCTCACTACCGACTATTAAAAATTGAATCCAAATGCTATTATACATTTTTTTTTTTTTAATTTTATATTCTCAACAGCTAACCAATTTTTATACAAACATGATGAATGTTGAACTTTGAATTTATTTTATTTTAAAATTATTTAACCAGTATTTTGTTGATTAACAATTTGACTTTACTCGTCTTATATAAATTTGAATACGTACAAAATCATAAATATCAACATTTCATCAAGAATATTATTTTGTTTGAGAATATATAATTAAAAACATAGGTTAACATTAAAAAAAGAAACCTAAAACTCATTATGATAAAAAAAAATCAAAAACTTTAATTTTTATACAAATATGACGTTTAAGTATTTCTAATAGTTTAGTACCATTATTATTTTTTATAAAGTAAGTTATACGCATTGCACTTTAAATTGAACTATGTATTGTTTAAAAATACTACCACTTCTTAATAAGCAATAAAATAAAACCCGACGAAAGATTAGATAGAAACGAGAATTAAACATTATCATATTCAATTACAATATCATGTATTGAATTATTTTCATCGGCTATAAACTTTTTAAAGTCACTGTTATTACACGGAATACCTGGTTAACACGTGTAACGTGTACACTCGGTTTAAATCAATTTTGTTTATTTTTTAATCAGTTTATTAAAAAAAAAAAAAGAAATAAAATACCCTCCAATAAAACGTTAAAATAATAGTGTATTGAATGTTTTAAAAGTCAACCGGAACAACGATTATATAAATACATCGTTACGGTCGGTGCAAATGCGCACATGTTTGTATTGTGAAGGCACGCGAGCAGATGTGTCTGGCATAATATGATGTCATCGAGTATTTCATACGACCATTACTGTCGGCGAGAGAATGATTGTATTACTGTTGCACAAGTACCTGCCGCCGTGTTTTATCGCAGTCCCTTAAACAAACGCGTTTCCTTTGAAGAGCAGCGAGTCGAGACTAAAAGCCGTACGAGCTGGACTCTTGAACGTGGCACGAAAGTACGACGTTTCGAAGAATTTTGCGTCGAAACGCCAACGCGCACAACGCTAATATCAATTTCATTCGCGTTACGGCCGGAGCTCGGGGATTCGGCGGGCAAAAACCGCGGCGCGTTGCCCAGCAGAGACGGACGACGGTCTACCGGTTCCCGGGCACTCGAATTGTTCGCGTACAATAAACGCCGCAGTCCGTAACAGATAATTATGCTAAGTGCCCGTGCGCGTGTACCTGTGTGCCGCCGACGCGGTGCGTAATAATTTTGCGGTCGGCTCGCGGCGAGAGCTTTTCAAAACGACATCTGGCTTTTCGTCCCCGTTGAATATTTTATCGGGTCCGCCTCGTGTTTGCGAATACCCGTAATGGGTTTTCCCGACCTCTTAACGGCCGCCGTTTATTTAAGATTATCTCCGTCGTATACACTATATATAAATAGGTGTACGCGGCGCATGGACGGCGACCGATCTCCTTACCACTCTCCGCCGTCCGACCAATCGCTGGACGACGGCATTGGCACGCCGCCGTCTATTCTCTCGGGCCCTTTTATCCGTCGACGTGCAGTTAAGTCCGAATATCCACGTTCACGATGACTCTTCCGTCCCTACCACCCCCCCCCCGCCCCGCCACGCCCCGCACCATAGACTATATGTATAGACACTCACCGCCGGACGTACGTGGCACAAAACAAACACACTTTGGTGGTATTATATATATATATTTATTATACGATATACGCAGGCGACGCTTTTCTTCTAGTTCGCCACTCGACCCCGCCATCGCGACTTACGACGTCCTGCAAAAGCGTTCGTTCGTTCGCAAAACCGTTTAAAATTTCCGAACATTTTACGTTTTCGTCAAAACGTCAATTTACTATAGGTCGACTGGGTTTTCGTGTACTGAAGTCGTCATTCATTAGAGTCTATTACCTAACCTATATATATATATATATAGACCCGATATAACAGAATATTATAATCTTGAATAAGACAGTAAAGTATTCGAATAGTTCAATACGAACGATAGTTATTAATGCATCATCCTCTATCCTCGGCTCTAAAAAGTCTTGATAACGCAATATCATATTATATTGTGTTGTAGGATGTGCTCGAATTGTAATAGGAGGGTGAGATGTTACAAATAGAAACTGAGCTCATCTACTATTTTTTTTTTTGAAATTTCGAGAGCAATCTTACTTATTGTATTCATTGGTGGATGGGGGACAACAAGTTTAAAGACCAAAACACTCGTGGTTACGTATACCTACTAACAGACTTTCATATATTATTATACCAAAACAATTGGCCAGATATAAACTTTATATTTAATATTTAGAATCAATTATAAGATTAGCAAGATTTGCAACATAAATAATATATGCTTTATTTAATTATTTTTTTCATTTAAAGATTTTAACGATAAACAAATATTATATTGGATCTTAAGCTTTTGCTAATTAAATGTTTTCTGATTTCATCGGAGGTGTGCAACGTGAATATTTAGTTCTATGAACAATTTAATGACTACAAGACTACAAAAAGGAATGATATAAAGTTAAACTCGTATTTCTTCACTTATGAATTATGATTATTAGTTGCGTTGGAAACTCGATAAAACTTTTAAATCAGATTCGTTAATATTCTTATGTGAGAAGTCATATGGATTTGTATTAATAATTTTAGGTTTAGGTACAAATGCACGTCTAAAAATTCAACTAATATCGTTCTCTTAACATAGACAACGAGGGAAATAAATAAATTATCCTGTAATTAATTTACCAAATTCTTTTCCTACGCTGCCTATTTTTGTGAAAGTCTAATTAGACAACATTTTATTTACGATTATTATTTGTAAGACCGTAATTGTAGTGTCAAACATTTATTATGCTTGTTTAATAAAATGTAACGTTTTTCTTTGTCTTTTTATAATTTTTTTTTTTTTTACATCTATGAGAAATGCAAAAAAAAAATTGGATAAAATGGATCTTTCTAACCGAAGTTCTATTTGTGTCTGTTCAGCTTAAAGCGTGGTTACAGTTGTACACTATTACATTACCAGCATAATATTACATACCTAACCTTTTGATAACAATCGTTTATCCGATTGGAACAACAGCTTTTATATTAACCGAGTTAATTAGCGTTGTAACAATAATAACTAGCAATACCTGAGCAAAGTCTCTAGCGTAGATTTTCGTATATGACAGCACTGTATGATTGGAGCCAATATACTCATCTCGTCGTGGAACGCCTTGCCAAACGCCCGACCGTGGTCGAGGTGAATAGGAAACGAGTCGTTGCCGAACAGGGTGAACGTTTCGTAATGATGACGATCCATGTTACCCATGAGAAAGTCAAACACGGACAAGTCCATGATGTCCAACATCCGACGACCGATATTGTACGGCGGAAGGTTTCTGACTAATTCGCAGTAATTTGGATCTATATCGAATACAAACAAAATTAAATAAATGATAACGATTTCAATGATCGCATAAAGGCGTATTTATAATGTTAAACAACTAAATATAAGGAAAATACTTTGGAGAACTATAACGTAAATATTTTTATTTTTTATTTGCGTCACCTCGAGCACAATATTCACAGTGCTATTTTATCCCATTTACTATTTCAACATAATATTTGCGTTATTGACCTTTTATAGATCCATAAAAGTGCCCAATATCTATTTCAATAAAAAAAAAAACCCTGTTGATCACAATAATAGATTCTAAGCTATTTATTTATGTTGACCTTGTGTGAACGGTTATTTTTAATTTATAACCATGTCAAATAGACATCCAGTATGGGGTATTACAGTAAATCCAACAATTGTACAATATGTACTTTAAAAAATTTAATTTCAGGTCTGAATTATAGATACATTAGGGACAGATATAAAGGCCCGTATATTTGTTTATTAATTACTTTTGTTATCAACACTAAAATTCATTGTAGCGATACGCAATTAAAAATTAAACGTTCAACAATTCAGTAAATCAGCGCTATGAAATAATAATATGTAAATGACGAATTGTTATTTATATTATATTATACATATATCTTACTGTCTTATTGGTTCTTGTATTAAACAAGCTTATAGTTTTAATGCTGGGGTCTAGGATAAATATATATATTATTCATACCACAAGACGTAATTGAAATTTGAAATTAAATATGGTTGTCGCTTAATTAATTAATATGACGTATTATCATGTTATAATTGTATTATATAATATTATATTAAAAAAAAAAATGTTAATCTTATAACTTAACTTTTTTAACAAATTACATTTCTTGACACATGACAAATAAAAGTGTTAAATATTTAATTATTTTGAAGATTTGCAATTAATATTTATAATATGGTCTGGGCAATAATAATATTGTTGTAAAAAGTTAAGTTATTAATTTTCACTATTTAAAACAAAAGTACTCACGTTATTCAGACTATATAATAATCAAAAACTGTATGATAAGATATTTGCGTTAAATAAATTGTTTAATAATGTTAAATTGTTCCAAAATTTTGTCGACATAAAAGCTAAATTATTTTGTAAGCAAAACATCTGATTAATTGTATAAAAATTTTAAACGCGATCATGATTATTTATTAATTTTTAAGTCAACATAAATAAACATTTTTGAAGGTTATCTTATAGGTTTTAAATATGTCATAATTTGTATTACAATATAAATAAGTGTTGACGTAATACATTGATAAAAATAAAAATCTTATTTGAGTTTATAATCATAAACTCGTTTTAAGTAGATATTAAATACTTATTAGTTATTACTAATGTTACTAAATATCAAATATTAAAAATCAATCGTTATAATTTAATAAAGTATTTGATCTTTATTACATGATTGTATAGTATATAAACAATATTATATCAATTAATTAACAAAAAAGTCACTTATGGATTATGAGTCAATGAGTCATATATATCCGAAAAATTATTGGGCGGTTCCACTTTCCTCCAAAAACGAGATACCGCTTTCTTCCACTGTTCATTTGCCTCCACAAAAAAAAAAGGTTGGTTTCCATTTTCCTCCAATATTTATAAATTTTTATAAAAATAAATCGAACATATTTATGTGGTTCAATGTTATGATGCAAATTCAAACTGATATTTATTGTAAAATAAGAAGTAATCATACTCCACAAAAATCGAAAGATCAAAAAAAGGTCGTAGAATAATCGACAATGTAATTATTAAAGTACAAAACGGAAACATTTCTAGGTATGTAATAATTACAAAATGTAAAATAATTATTCATATCATGTCTAATTTTTCTTTTCTTTAAACAGATATTCATTTATTGCTGAAATGTCCTATAATTATAAAAAATATATTATAATCATTTTATTTATTTATTATTTTTTGCTATGCATAAATTATTTATATTTACTGTTGGAGGAAAATGGTCAGGAATTATTTTTTATTTTTTTTTTTTTTTTTTTTTGGGGGGGGGGGGGGAATGGCTACAGCCAAATTATCTACGGTCAAAAGATTTCCGTCCATAAATCTCTAACAAAAGGTCATCCCACCAGATTTGTTATACTCGGAATAGCTATTTTATAATTTATGAGTATGTTCTATTTTTTTATTTATATTTTAATTGTTAACTAAATAAGAATTTGAAAATATTTATTATTTTCTACCATTATAATTGTTATAAGTAGTATATTAAAATATATTAAATTTAATTTTCTTACTAAGAAATACAGGATCTAATTGAGAAAAACTCACGAGGAAACCCAGGGTATCATACACTACATAATAATGTATTCTTCAGTTATTGTATTGCTGTAGTATATTATATTATATAATATTTTATCTCAAACGTGTTAGTAATATATAATTATTTTTTAATATAATTGACACCTTTGATACGATTTTTTCTTCACGTTTTACTGAAGTTATTAAAATAGATAGTAGAATCATTTGATAGCTAAAATAATAAATACTCCATCTATATTGTACACGTACTTATATAATAGTCATGTTGATATTTTTAACTAAATAAACATATTATTTTTTTTAATAATTCCTTAAATTTAATTAATCAAAAACGTTAATAATAAAAAGGATACATTTTAATTTTAATTAATGATTTTTTAGTTTTCATTGACTTTCAAATGTGACAATCAAAAAGTTGTAACAATACTTCATTAAAATATATTTCCCTTGATAAAAAAATAAAACAAAATTCACAAGTTTCAATTAAGAAAGATTTGCATGTGTGTAATCAATGGCGTATTGATCATAAAGTCATATGTTATAAATTTATATATTAAATTTAAGCTATGCCTACACGAAATACACCCCAAATTCAGTTATTTTTTCTTCATATTGTTTTTTTATCGATTATAGACATCCTTTAAATTCTTGCGGTACTATTTAGTATTTTGTAAGATAATTTTTATCATATTTTACCGTAATCGTTGTTATTATCATGGATAATATTAAAATACAGAGATTATATTTTTAAATTTCAACGTTTGACGTTGACGTAACACATAATTATTTATAGGCAGTATCGTTATCGGCACCGACCTGTTTCCCATTTTGCCTTTCTGCGCTTGTGATAGCTTCGTCTCCACGGATGCCTCCACGTTTTTCTCTCCAAAACCTCTTGGGATGGCAAGTACGCGGCGAACGAGCCCTCCAACATGTCCGGATTTCCGCAAATGGCATGCGACGTGTCACAATAATAGGAACACTGTCCATGAAAACACACATTTTTATCGGGTGACACGAAGAACGTCTTCAACAAATCGGACGCGGTCACCTGAGCCATCAGTTCAGACGTGATGTTCACCAATCTGCCACTGACCGGCATTGCTCTCCGAAATTCCAACATCCTATGGACAATATAATAATATTATTATAGAATCGTTTTCTTATATTACTCGTTTAAAAACGGCGATGCTCTAAAAAATTTATGTTTTATTATCCCTACATATTTATAACAATTCAATATCATACCGTGATGATTTGGAGGGGAGGGGGGTTAAACTCTTAATGATTGGTTTAGTTGATCTTTGGGTTTTTTGTATTTATTTATAATATATCTATAGTAATCAATCGTTAAATTTGTTTTGAATTGAATAAAAATAAATTTTACAAATAAAAAATAAAAAATCAATAATATAAGAAGTTGATTGATGTGGAAAGTCAAGGTAGAACTTTTCGTATCAAGACTCATGAGTAGTATTAAACAATATTAATCGACTACAACTAGTTTGCACACTTTTTAAAATGTATTATTTAAAAACCCGGAACGCGTTTGCCCACAAAATATTATAGAATTAACCACTCATTTGCGCAATAATTTTATACTATATTACTGTGCATTCATATACGTATGGTCATGCAAAATATTATTTTCCTATTGCCCGAAATTATTTAATCTACTACATACTATTCAAATGTATAAAAAATATTTTTAAGTGACAGTAGCATTTTGTTTTTTAGAAGATAAACATAATTTAACGTACACAATTATGTAGAAAATACTCCAAAATTAAGATGTATGTACTCAAATTCTCAATTGAAAACCTGTTATTAAATAAATCCATGATGACTTTAAAAAATTCCTCATTTCCTTGAAGTAAAATTGTATGTTATACATTGCATTTAGCGCAACCTTAGTTTTTTAGAAAACAAATTAGTAGTTCACTATCACGGGAATGTATAAAAATAATAATTCCGAGATAGATAAATGGTTTAAATTTTTTTTTGAGATTATGATTTTGTATCATATATTTTACCAATCTAATTTAAACTTCAACCTACCTCTGTGAGCTAAAAAATCAAATGATAAACAACCAATTACAACACCCGGAATTGAAGTTTTCCATCAACATTTTAAAAATGAAAATGCATCTACTTTATTGTACTATATTCTGTGCACAAACGACTTATAAAAATGTGCGTATTCTAAGACCACCCTTTTAATCACCCCTCTCTCCCTTCAGATCAAGATTTAGAATTTAGATACACCACTGGTAAGTTACTACTAGAGGCTTGACGCATATAGTATGTGTCAACGTTGCCTGTATAAATTAAGTATTTTATTTGAAGTTTTGTAATTATAATTATTGAATGTTACGATGAACGATTGGCAACAAATTCAATCACGATTAAGTTTTTAATGATTCTTCATAGTCATAGAAACCACAAGATGTCCGTAGTTCATTATTGGTTGATAATGGCCGCAGGGACCCTTAAATTATATTATGAAGATGACGTATTTGTTATTTTGTTAGCATTTCTATTAGCGAAAAAATCCAACGACAGACTATATTTATTATTAAAATATATAAACTATATTTGAACTATATTCTTAAAATTTTTAAAACGCGCTCCTAAAATTTCTAAAAAAAAAAAATCCTTGTTAAGGTTATCTTTCAATTTGGGATTATGTGTGGACATATACAGAATGAGATGATGAGAAACTCTTAATGATCCATAGAATGTCATCGATCTATACATTATTTTTAAAAATTTGGATTTGTATTACTTGACATAATGTAAAGTTAATACAAATAATAAAAGTATATATGTATAATTATGAATTATACGCGTAGGTACTCGTTGTTAATTGTATAGTACGTATTAATATATTATGAATACAATAAAACGGCCAGATATACGTATGATATCACCAAAAATTATTATTATTATTATTATTATCATTAATATGACCTACTGGAGTTAAAAAAAAATCAACAAAAAACAATAATACTAAGTACATATTATAATAGTTTTCAAATTTTATCAATTACCCCAGTTCTCGATATTCCGTTTTTGATAATTATCTGAAATTGGTAACAACCACAACATCATTTTTGACAGGTCTCACTAAAATTGTTTTTTTTTCAGACAGTGAAAAAAATATACACCTATATACCTTCGTATATATTTTATTATATATTTATATATAATCACATAGTCTATATCATTTTTCGGATCGAACCGCATTGTTTCACAATGTACAACACCGTGATGTAATGCATTGAATTGCACGGACGAAGGAATTGCTTCATTCACAATAGCGTTTACGACCGACTATCATTCGGAACTAATGCGTATGATTTTAGTTTTAGCGATGGACTTACCTGTCGAGATGAAACGCAGCAATTTCAGCGTTGTGCCTTTCGTAGTCGGTGAAGTAAAAATGATTTGGCAGAGTCTGTTGTTCTCTAATGAACCTGCGATCGTATAAAAACAAAATATTTTCAAAATTTTCTACAACATTCGATATTAATATTATAGTAGGTTAATATGTATAATATATATAATACATAATATACATATTGTCGATTAAGAAAATCTGTGAATTATATTACCTTCAAAATAGTTTCGTTTTATAAACCATTTTCTTATCAAATTTTAATATATTATCATTATCTACTACATTATTAATTGTATTGGAAGACTATTACTTTTCACTAAGTATATAATATCACAGTAATATAATATATGAATATCACATGATTCCGCAATAATCTGAAATTGTAAAGCGATTGCCACAAGATATGCGTGTTAGTATAATCTTATAATGGCCAATATGACGCGAAGGTGAACTCAATGGACTAAATCGATTAAAAAAATTTAAAATGCGTATACATAATATATTGAAAATCACGGTCTGAATATATTACGGACAGAGAGCAGACTAGATGTTTTTTGGCTATCGTCTCGCTCTGTTCACCTTGGCGCAACCAATATGTTGTATTGTTATTATAGATGTATATTATTACATTCAAAAAACGATTCTAAGGATTTTTAATGTATTAAAAAATACCATATTGTCATCATATATTGTTGATAAATATAATATATTATATTCAATTTAGAAAAAGCCCAACTTTAACTAGGTATTTTATTATTACAAAATAATCCGCAATACAATTACAGCGAAGGTGAAGAATGATTCACAATTGACTGTCTACATAACATATCATAAGTAAAAAAATTACCAAATAATAATTGTTGTCAGAACTGACAAAAAATCCATATTATAAATACTTATTTAAAACTGAATGATTATTTAGTTTATTTTTTATAACCATTATTATTAATGATGAAATCTAAATATTTCTCATAATATATACACGTAGACACATAAAGACAAACATATATTTACAAATACTATACGTTGTACATTATTCAGTATTCATCATAAATATTTCCTCCAATTGTACCTACCTGTTTTATGTTGTACGTGCTTTCTGTTTTTTATTTGTACAAAATTATTGACAAATTGCTAATTTTTATTTCTCTACAATAGGTTGTACAATATATTATGATTCGATTGCTTAGTCATAAAATGCCAATGTTAATTAAATTTCAATGATAATAAATATTGTATGTAATAAAAAAAAATAACATTATCTTAAGCCAAATGAAACTTTAATATTTTTTAATTCTAAAGGCTAAAATTCTAAATGTTTTCATTACTCTAAATTTAAACTGAACTTCAATGAATACTTAGTAGTTAAAAAAAATATTTTATTTTCTATCGGGTTTTTTTCTATAGTAAAAAATTGTTCATTTTATTCAAATAAAACAAATCAAATCAAAATATGTGAATAGTAAACATAAGAATCAGCGCCGCATAAGGTCTACCGAGTCTTAGAATTTTTAACATTTGATTACAGCTACAGCTACTGCACGGTTTATTAATTTGAATATTTGATTTAATTATATTTTTCACTTATGTTTGTAATAATTCATCAATATCTAAATATATAAATAAAATTACGACCAAACACTTTAACCAGCCAATATTTTGAGTGGCCCACCGAAATTTTCTCGGTAGCTCGTCGCGCCGATTCAATCCTGGTAACTACAGTATTTAAATAAAACGTATTTGATAAATGCAAATCGTCGAAAAGTCACTGAAAACAGCGTAAACGTCACAAAAACAAGTTTCAAATTAGCAGTAGTAATTTACTAATTATTTCAATATTAAAAAATACCTGACGGAACTAATAAACGATAGAACATCCATTTAAAACATCAACATGTCTGAGCCAGTTATAAATAATAATTACGAAGAGTCCATTTGCATACATTAAATACTAATTATTCAATTAACGGCTACTTTGTTTGATTTTAATTTTATATTATATTTCTACTATATAATCTAAAGGTCATTTATATGTAAATAAATTATTAATATAAAAAATCACCCTCGCAAATAATTTGAAAAAATACATTAATTATTTACCTCATCGGTTTCATAAGAGCTTTGTCTCCGTTTGAATACTCTATAACAAGTTTGAGTTGCGTGCCTCCTTCTTTTTGGGCTAAAATATAATATTTAATATTAACAAACTAAATATATGAAATTAATAAAATAATAGGTTAAACCAAAAAACTCACCAACGTTTAAGATACGCAAATTGGACATGTTTTTTAAAATTAATGGCACATACGTGTCGTTCTTAGGATACATTTCCCTTTTTGATATTCTTGAGTGAAATATGGTTAATGCTGTCGTGTTTAGCCTAAAAAAATATTAATATTTAAGTTATTAAACATATTTAATTCTAGTAAAGTACATATATAATTCATAAATAATAACAACCAAATTTGTAAGTGTTTAATATTATTTACACAATTTAACTTTTCGTTTCCCCTTTATTAAAAAGGACATTTCATAAGGTATACAAGTCTCCTTATAACGGTTTCGAATGTAAAATTAAATTTAAAAGTAATTAATGAAACTCTTGGTGGAGATTTCTTCGCGGTTGATTAAAGTGAAAAACGACCCAATTATGCGCCACGTTTTCAGTAATACAGTAATAATAATAATAATAATAATAATAATAATAATGAAATAAAATCATCGGGTTTTATCGCGTGAGAATAAAAATCAAAGATATATGAGCTCTTTTCCTCCTACCTATGAAAAGTCTTAATGAGAATTTCCCCGTTTTACTTTTTAATAGAAAATATTATTTCACCGGTCTTAAAAACATTACATAACCTCTGAATTCGTGATAAATCAAGAAGATTTAACTGAACATTATTTTTTTTAATTGCAATTAATCTATTATTTATAGGACTGAGTTTAAACTATAACATAAAGTATTTTACTACAATAAAAACTTCATAAAGTTGTTAGTTATGACTAATTGTTATTATATAATGTAGGGATTTATTAATATAAAGTCAAATTACAATATTACAATAGAACACAATTACAATCTTAAATGCTTCAGATGATAATCAAACAATCATTCATATTCAACAAACAAAACAAATAAGTTCTCATTTATTTATAATTTTCATTTAAAATATATTTTTGTTTTTGTTGATTTTTTTAAATTTATTTTTCATTTTGTTATTTTCTTTTATTACCAATGCATTTAACAATTTAAATATGTTTTACTCATAAATGTTGATGTTCTTCAATAGTTATCTTTATTTCCATATACATAATTTTACAAGTATGAGTACATAATACAGTTTATCATTCAACAAAATAAAAAAAAGGTAAAAAATCTTTTTTCACCTAAATCTTAAAACAACAAATTAAAAAAAATAAGAATAGGTAGTCATTGGTTTATTATTACTTATTTCATATATATTTTGACAATGTAAATTCGTTTTTATTTTTTTATTTTGGTGAAACTCGTTATACCTACATAATGTACAATCAACTGTGTTTAAATAAATTATAATAAGTTTACCAATAAACTTTTTGAAAATGAAAATAAAAGTTTTATATACAAACTAATGACTATTGACAAACTATTGACTTGAATAAATAAAGTACTTAATTTAAAATGATTTCAAAAAAAAAAAAAAATACTTCTATACAAATCCGTATGATTTGTTAATTTCTTAGATAACAGATTTTATCTTGAATCTGATATATTGAAAAATATAAAGTCAACAATATTAAACTTATTAAATCTGCATAAAAAGATAGATTTTTAATTTAGTATTAAATGTTGACACAAATACACGATAATGCTAACTACAAAAAAAAAATAATTTCAGAATCAATATTTTTTAATCGTAAATAACATATTGTTATAATCAACGAATATTTTAAATAAAATTAAGACTCATACTTGATTCATTAATAAGTTTACTGCAAATTATAAATTATAATGAAATAGAGAACCGTACCCAATATTAAAGATGTGTATAAACAACGTCCAAATGTCAAAAAGTGTAATTTTTTTTTTTTTAAAAATGGCCTATATTTTGTATTTTTGAATTTATTTTAAATTAAATACATGCATTTACATTCGAATGAGTTATTAAACATTTTAATATTAATATAAAATTATGTCTAATAATCATGGGTCGCGTTTATTATATAATTTAAATTTTAATAGAAAAACTAAGCTTAACTGAATATAATTTTCATGACAAAGACATTGGATTAAATGGTTATACTATTATAATTTATTGATAGTAATAAACATAATAACTTAAAAACCTTTGAGTTCAAATTAAATAAATTGTATAAAGATATTTTTTATGTTATTATTATACTATGGTTTTGGAACCTTAGCCATTGTTATACTATTTAATTTATGAAAAGTGCCTATATTAAATTTTATAATAACTTTCTATAACTAATATTATAAATTGTTTTGAACTTTGTAGTTAAATTATTATATTATAATAGGTATAGACTAGATTATTGTACAATAATCACATCGCTATAATTGTTGTACATTATTTTAGTTTAATTAAATGTATCAATAATAACGTTGAACTAATTTAGAAATAACAATAACAATATTACTATACGAGTATTTATACAAATGTATTTAATTTTAAATTAAAATTATTAGTAATGACCTTAACATGTAATCGTGAAATGAATAATAATAAAAACATTCGCAAGATATCAATATAATTCGTCAGTTTACAAAATTAATTGTATATCAAAAATAATAAAATAAGTACGAAATATTTTTTTTTTATTTGTATGGGGTGATCCTTTTAACGTAAAATACTCATTATTTTAATATACTATTAACATTTTTGAAAATATTTCTTTTGCATAATTTTTAGGTCGTTAAAAAACAATGTTTTTTCTAAAAAAAAAATATATTTTTGATTATTTTTTATCATTATAATTATTTTTGTTGACAACATACATTTTTAATGCTTTATGCAAAATTTTTTCTGGTGTACTTTGACATATAAAAATCGACTTTTTTACCAGTAATTTATGTGTAGGTAGAGATTGAGTTTAGAATATATAAGCGATGACATCGCGAAGTGGTGTAGTGTAGACGTGTAGTACATGGGTACTCCGAAAATGTTTGGGGTCAACTACTCCGCTCATCTTAAGACGGCGTTTCTCCCACATTTGTTGTCCTCCATCTTTTAAGTACGCAACATATCAAATTTACGCTCAGGATTTATAACGTTTGGCTCAGTCGGTTTAAAAATTAAACGAAAGAACCGATGAATTATGAGACTTATAACAGTATGAACATTATCTGTATAACTAACTCCGAATAGGTACATCAGATTGTACTCAATCATCCTCTTGAGATCAAAACCAACACGCGAACACTTATTGTTCACGATTTTTCCAACTGTGTTTTTACAATAACTCTTTTCTAATTATGACACAATCGACAATACAGAGATAATTTCTTTTACGTTATGCTGTAAAATATAATTTCGATACGAATTAGTAATTAGGAGTCGCAAATATAACTGACGTACGGACAACAAATCGTATTTACATGTACGATGTGCATGTGTAAATTATTTAAAACGTACGATTAATTATCTGATTATTTCTAAGAATCAAAATAATGGACGTATTACGAATGTCGATTCGTGTTTGACTTTGAAATTTTACACGAACGCATAAATTAAATACCAGGGTGGTTGGCCAACAAGAAGAGTGCCGTCGTGAGCCGCATCGATAAGTAGACGTACCGCGAACAAAAACCGACAAAATAATGGTTTAACATAAGTTCCACTTCCGCCGCGGTCACGGATGGATGCGTTTATCTCTGTTCTGATGGTACGCCCGTAATATTGCGCAGTGTTTTTTTTTTTGGAAATTACCGACGAAATAATATGCTCTTCGCCGTGCTACGTTTCGAACGCCGTTCAAATATTTTCGTCTTATTGATGATATATTATCTATTCGATCACTGTTCAGTATTTACCGTCCTCTTGTAGGCGGAATCCACGGAAAATAGTTCCGACATGACCCGTAGTAAAAGTCCAAAATTTACGATGCCTATTATACATCGATTAACTTTACACGCTTCGTGTATTCTTCTCAAAAGTAAGAAGGGAACGCGGCGGTAAAAAGCAATAACTGCCCCACACTACAGGCGTGCGCAATGCGCTAGAGCCTATAACCCGTACGACTTAGATATGATTTTATTTAAGCACACGACCGCGTTTCTTTAACCATTAGAGGCGAGTCCTATGTATTATTATTATTATTATATATATATATATATATATATATAGGACAGTACTTCGATTGGTGCAATAAACGGCATTTCCCGATATCTTCACCTTTTAGCCGTTCGTTTTAAGCACGGGTATAGTTCCAAAAACACCGATACAGCCGATAAATCTTGAATCGCGGGAGTGGAGCAATGTCAAAAGAGATAACGCCTCCCCTTTCCACCACACCGCAGACAATATAGATATCGTGGACGGCGGCGATATAAATTACATAAACGTCGTTTCGTATTCAACAGGGACGGTGCCGGTCATTAATATTCCATATATGTGCGGTTTTTTATTCTCCTCTGTATATAACGTACCTAGCTATATATATATATATATATATTTTTGTTTTCGTCGTTGTTATTTTACCGCGATTTTACGTAGATATATTATTATGTATATAAACACGCGTAGGTGCGCGCAATGATATTGAAACTTCTTGGTGGTACGGCAATAAAATAAAACAAAAAAAAAAAAACAATCCGTCTCCGCAGAGGTATCGCGACGATTCATTGCACAGCGCCGAGAAATTGACCACAATCCAAAAACACCGACTAATAAACACACAGGGGACCCATAAGTTTCACTGAAGGACAAACACTAGATATTTGTTATATATATATATATATATATTGTATGGATATAGATATTTATTATTGAACTTTGGCGGTGTATGCATATTGCATATCGTATCATACGTTTATTCAGTATCGTATATGCATAATATTATTGATATAGATTTTATGGTGGGTATCTATCTACACATTTGTTATTAATGGTATTATTGTTGTTCAAAAGTACGATTTACTTATTTTTCGAGTAACGTTTTTCAAATCTGTCCTATGTATAGACTACGCGCGACATATTCATAAAGTAAAATAGCAGCTATGTACCAAATACGAATAGTGTGTTATTCGTTCTGATACTTGGGTGCACAATTTAAGTAACTGGCTGAGGCGGCCTATATACAGCCATTGTTCAAAATATATGAACATTCGTCGATAAAAAAAAATATTTCATAACTGTTTAAAAAGAATTATGTGAAGTTTAGAGAGTACGTACACGCACATTACGTATAAATGTTTAGACCAAATTTACATATTTACAATTTAATGTATTTCAAAAATAAAAATGTAAATTACTTTTGTCTTTTTGTAGGTAGATTGTTTGAAAATAGGAAACGCGCTTCTATTATTAATTTGTTATTTTCGGTAATTATTTATTTTGAATATTTTAAGCAATACCAATAATAGGCAGATACTTGCCTAAAAAGTTTAAAAAAAAAAAAAAAACATAAAACATTAACACCCATCCAATTGTTGAAATATATTATTATTACATTTGTTTTGGCTTTAAGATAAAAAAAAAAAAAAACAAACTTAGGAATAATAATAAAAAGGTACCATACCGTAAATGTTGATAAACGTAAGGGACAGGTGTATAATCAGATTACGTAGAAAAACGAATTTATTTTATAATCACATAATGGTACATAATAATCATTAAAAATTAATTTGAAAAAAGTATGGACAGTAGGTAATGTACAACTCA
This sequence comes from Pentalonia nigronervosa, assembly GCA_014851325.1. NCBI lineage: Eukaryota > Metazoa > Arthropoda > Insecta > Hemiptera > Aphididae > Pentalonia > Pentalonia nigronervosa. The sequence goes on along the minus strand of JACXSJ010002345.1, from coordinate 3,651 downwards.
AAACTCGAAACAAAGTAAACTTCTTACCATTACACGCGCAACATTTAAACGTGATTCCGCAGATTCTAAACGAATTTCACAGTTTAAAAAAATATATATTTCGTGTTAAAAATATTAAGACTTGTTGTGGACCAGGTTCGCGATTACAAATCATAAATACAAATTATAAATCCGCGAGCTCGTTTCATTAAGACGTGTCGACAAATAATACGTAACATTTTCAATACAAATCGATAAAATCGTTTTTTTTTTTTTTTTTTATCCTGGACGCGTTGAACTCGAATTTCGACTTTTATCAACGTCTAGTGTTTACACAGATTTGACCGGCTTAAGAAGAAGTCTGCAATAGAAAATTCTAGCATGTCCGATGACTACACTAGGCCTGTCACGTACCCATGTGTGTTTGTTATTGGTTGGGAAAATGTTACGACAAAACATATATATATATATATATATAAGGTCGCGCGGCGTTTGTTCGTTTACCAGTAAGTTGGAGCGAGGACGGCGCCCATTCGCAGTATTTTTCAACGTGCTGAAATAACAATGGGAAACGTGTTTTTTCGAAGAATTGTCGCGTACGGCTTGAAATTATAATTTTATTTCCTTTTCGTAATGCAATTCCGCGGAAACAAACACGCGTGCATCCGTCATCGGTCGAAACTGCAGTAACACGATGGTGTCTATGGTGCCTATTCGCCGAGGTGTTAATTTAGTAGATTAGACCTTAAGGCGGATACACTATAGATAACAAATACTTGCATAAGATGGAGTGTTTTCGATTCAATTTGTTATTGCTTGGAATTCGTGTGGTAGGTAGTATATTAAACACGATGTACACATTGCAGTGCCACATCATATTCAATATTACATGCCTACGCCCTACGCCTACCCAACGCATAATCCGTGTACTTTGTACCTACCTACTGCGCACAAATATACATAATTAATGTGTAGAAACATAAAATTCTATTAAATCTATTAATGTATCCATTATGCGATTAAACCGTACAAATATTAAAAAATTATTTTATATGAAATAGATAAAATTAATTCGTTATTGGTGTATGTTGCTTGTGGGCAGGCGGAGATTTTGAAATCGTAAAAATAGAACTATGATAGCTAACTATACTAAATAGTAAGTATCTTATAATTTTAGTGTTATCATTTTTTTTTTTTTTTTTTAATTTTGTATAAAATAAAAAATTTAATTTAAATTTTTCTACCATTGTAAACCACTGATTAATTCAGACATCCAGTGATAGGTAGTATAGGTATTATTTTTACCACTGAAATCACTTTTTGCAGGAAAATAATGAATGTGCCATATGCACGATAATAAACAAATTTGTGCGCAAAGGGATAACAAATATTTTGATACATAAATCTAATTTTGCCGAAAATGAGATACGTATGGTTGGTATTGATAAAGCAAATATGTGTCTTTGTATTCGTGTGATCTTTTAATATTTATTCTATTCTATATTTGTGTGGTTTTGATTAAAATTATTAATGCGTAAGTCAAGTCATCTAAAAGTAGAATAACTAACTTTTTTATGGCTGTGTGCGCTAGTGAACATGTAACACTTTAAAGGAAAAATAGTTTAAAATTTAAATTATATTAAGTTAAATGAAAGTAAGAAGGATTTTGCGAGTAAAGCGATCGGTTATTTTCAGTTAAATGAGCTGGTCAAAACATTTTTCTCCTACTTTAAAAAATGAAATAACACCACTGTGCCACCTCCCGAATATTTAACAAATTAACAAAATACTTTATCAACCCGTCTTCCATCGTTGAATATTCCTAAGCACGTCTCTGATTTCAAGTATCATTTAATAAATGATTTAACGAAAGTATAAATAAAAAATCGTAAATACGGTTCAAAAAAAAAAAAAAAAGATAGTTCGTGGTAATAGAATAAAATCTGATCAGTTATATTAACAATGTACAGATGTATAGAATTATATTTATTAATGCACTACAATATATCAATACTATAATACACACTTCGTAATAATGTTATTGGTATATACCTATCATATTTCAGTATTTCACAGAGAATTTATTACTAAATTTTGATTAGCCATATGCGTATAGTTTTGAGCATATTTATTTGTAAGCATAATTTATAATATTTTGAAAAATATCAATATTTTATAAGTACTTACAGCTGAACTGGGTAAAATGAACACGATGGTTTTTTAAATTTTATCTGTTTATATTTTTTTTTAATTACATTTTATATTTATAGATTATAATAATAAATACCTACTATAATTTTTTCTTTAGATTATTTAAATACAAGCTATTAAAACTTTGAGTGCTACATATTATTTAATATTATGTTATCAGTTAATTGCTATGTATGCGTACAGTGACAATCACGGTTAACTGCTGCTTTTATCAATAAAAAAAATCACCACCGGTGACTATAAATATCACCATGTAAATTGGTTCATACTAAGCCATATTTAGACATACGTTTAGTGCATATTGCAATTCTGAATTCTAAAATAGTAAAATTTATTATTATAGAACATAATTATATTATAACTAATTATTATATCTATTAGTTGTACTATATCAAAATGTCAGATCAACAAAATATAATAAATATTAAATATATAAGTTGATACTTACTATGTGAAATAAGGTATATACATTTAAAAATTAAAATACAACTATATTTTAAATGTAATATTTGTGCAATATACTGCAGTTAATAAATCAAGCATTTGAAGAATATTCAGATATCTATTAATTTTAAGTATATACGCTATTAAGCTAAATATAATTATTGATCTGATCTATATTTGTCTATTCATTAGAAAAATAAATTTTACAGTGTACGAGCCTAATCTTGTAAAAAACATTGAATTGTGCAATAAATTAAACAAATATTTTAAATCCTTACTTAAGATGAGGATGATTATCATAAAATATACACGTTTTCTGTTATTCGTGTCGCGTTTGCATTGAACCGCACAATACTTATATCCCCAATATATGACTTTTTAAGATACAATAGTTAAACAAGAAAATCGCTACATACAAACTATACTGTATAAAACTTAGTAATATTATAATTTTTAATATAATTTAATTGAATTTCAAGAGTTGCAGGATTGCGTTATTTCATTATAAATTATTAATTTAATGAATTTGGATGGATAACATAATATATATTATATGTATACTCATATTTTTTCTATGTTCCGCATTTTGAATATCGATGGCTGCATCTAATAAAAATAATTCAAAATCAAAATCTATTTATTTGAGTGTGTAGAAATTATGCCTCACATGAAATTTATTATGGATTATCAAAGCAAGTCCAGTGATATTTTTGATTTTTTGCGATGACTATGTGCTAAGCACTGGTATAATTGTAGCATATCGCATTTATAGTTATTTTATGATCATCTATAATTGGCTGATTCAAGCATCACGATACCTATAATCCTATACCAATGAATATTCATTTGAATAAACTTATATAAACTTACCGTATACCCACTACTAACATACTAACTTAATAATCAAAAAACATTTTAAACATGCCTGAATTTCAGACTATGGGCATTAAAATGTTATTAGACAGTTTTCAAAAAAAAAAAAAAAAAAAAATCCAACAGAATTATTTATCATCGAAT
>JACXSJ010002344.1:0-47997 GCA_014851325.1 Pentalonia nigronervosa | reverse complement strand
ATTTAGCTTTACGACGAATTTAATTGAATTTTTTTTACATAATTTAAATCAATTGAAAAAAAAACAGTTTGATTTCTACTTTGTAACTTTATTAACTTTTAAGTCTTGTACTTATTTCGACGACAACATAAATTTTTAATTCCATATTCGAGAGCAGGATGTTTTTTTTTTGTGACAATTGTTATAAATAATTTCAAACGAGTAGTAAATTATGTAGGTTATAAGTATTTTATGTTTAGATGAATTACTCGAGTGATACTGCTGCGGAAATACCCGCAAAATGCCAGTCTATTTCTTCGATCGTCAAAATTATATATTATATTTATAAGTTAAAACTTATCAACTATTCGATTCCTATAGTATATTATTGTATCGAAATTCTCAGAGAATATTTTGCTTCGTTGTGAATTAAAAAGTGTATGTCATTCAAAAAAGTAAAAACCTTGAAAACGATAAAGGTAAGATAGCTGCTATTGCACGTCTTGATTTCGTCATTATTTTAATATAATTTTATAAAAACATTTACTGCATGCATAGTTACCTAAGTAAAGTGTAACTACGTTGTACATATATTCAGCTGCAAGTATATTATATTTCTACATTCGCTATTTGTATATTATGTTTAAATAGTGTTTTAAAATGTGTGTTTTTAAAAATGTTTTTCTATACTTACTATTTTGGTGCAACTAGCTTTATGTGGTTCAAAATTATGTTAACTTTGTTTTTGCTTAGTACTAGAAAATAAATATACTTTTCTTTGCATCAAATCTATTCATTTGTATTCATTTATAATTGTTCGGTGCTCCGTATTATACTTAACCTACTGTACTTGGTTTTAAAAACGAAAATTGTGGTATTCTCGTACATATTGTCGATAACACTGAAAAATTAATTAATTTTACTCTGATGTTAATGTATATATATATGTGTGTATGTGTGTGTGTGTGTGTGTATAATTATGTAATTATAATATTTTTTACTGTCTGCTACACATTTTTTTTTTTAAAACGCAAGGAAAATAATTGTATATTTTATGACGTTAACTCTTAGATGTATTTTCACACCCCTTTAACAAGTGTAAGTTGTAAGTTAGAATATATCATAGCTAGTTAAATACGATTCTAATTAATACCTTAACAAGTCATAATGCGTCAATTAATTGTTATTGTTTAACTGTATAAATAAGTTTTAAAAGCACGAAGAAAAGAAATAATAATGTAAGAGAATATATTAACTAGTAAATAATTGAAATTAATTTTACCAATATTGTGATTAAAAATTTGGTAGATCTATAGACAGAGAGAAAACAAAAAAAATATTTATGACTGTAAGAAAAAAAAAGTATTTTATTGATGTTTAAATATAATAATATCATATAAAAACTTATACAATAATGTAAATAACTAAAATTAATAACATATCGTCGATATTGATGCTAGATATTTACATTTTACACATTGTGAATAATATTATTATGTAAGTACCTACCTACTACATGTTATGGAGTAGCGATCTCTTGTACTTACAACTGTGATAAATTAAAATTATAATTATCATCCATTTTAGATCAAGAGCTCGAATGTGAAAATATAGATAATAATAATATTCTATATAGGTAATTGTAATGAGTAATTCATGATAGTACGGTGTGATTATGCGCGTAGCTATAGCGTATTTAAATATATAACTAAGAATAGTGTTGAACCCAGATAATTATTTTTTCATCTAAATAAAGATAATAGACCAAATATCTATTTAGATAAAAAATAAAAATTAATTCTATTAAAACTATGTATTTAATGGATAAAAGATGATCAGAATTCATCTAGATAAAAAGTAGATAATTTTAAAAAAACAATGATTTAAAATTAAAATTCTAATTGTTAAAAGATGTATTAGGCTCATCGTGTAAACAACATAAAAATTTGTTTAAGGTGTTTGAAATTTAATTCGTTGCACATATAGTCTGTACGAAATTGAGGGATTTATTCTCAACGAAATAATTATTTTTTAGTTATTTATTATTTCTATGAAGTTCGGATTTTCTTTGTTTCAACATAACATCGTTCACTTTATTTTAATAACGACATTTCGGCGTACGGAACGACTACAGACAATATTGACTAATGAGTAATATTATTAATTATAAATATTAGAATTTATAACCAATGATATTATTAATATTATAATAGAAATATTTATCGTCCGAGTGTCTAACCGTCGTCTTTAGTATACTATGGCGACGACATGAACGAAAAATGGTCCTTGTACCAGAAATATGAATAATGTTAAAAATAATTAAAATAATTTATACAACGCAAAAAAAAATATCTACATAAATTACAGTAAATGATTGAAGTTTTCATCTAAGATAGATAAATAGATAACATTTAAATGTATACCTTGATAAGATAATACATAATTATAGATTTATCTAGATAAGTCTCTACACTGACTATGGATGATATTGTGAGCAACTGTGTTTGTAGCCCTAGTATGAAAAGGTTATAAAGTGCTTTTTTTTCATAAGTCACTTTTTAACAGAAATAGTTTTAGATTGCGAAGACGCATTTTTTTAGCTAACATTTGTACTTATACGATCATTATTGACGATTTTTTTTTTTATAAAAGTAAAAAGTTCTAAATCGCCAAAAATAAATAGATATAAGATAAGATAATCTTGTTATTATCTAGATAAAAAAGAGATAATTTTATACCTAGTTTTTAGGTTTTTGAAAACTTTATTAATTGCATTATATTATTTAAACATACCTATAAACTTATATTTTAAATAATTTATTTTATTATATAAAAATATATTATAGATCAAATAAATAAATTTGAATAAAAAAAAATAATGTTTAACACATATTAATATAATGAATATTTTAAATTATATGGACGCTTCATTTTATTGTTTAGTTAATTCTATACACCATTCATTGTAAAAAAATCAAGTGTAATTAATAAAACAATTATCTAATTATTTATAGATAGTTAGATAAAAATTGTATTTGTTTAGATAACTTATCTAGATGACACACAACACTGCACATGAGTATCGGAGTACAAGTTGAAATAATTAATCTATTTTTATTTAACTATAAAATAGGATATTACTCCTATAGTAAATCGAATTATAGTGTAATTTTAAAGAACATTGAAAGAATGCTTGTCTTTATACTTCGCAATTCAAACCTGACTACTGGCTATATGTCAATAATATATACGCTCGTACTCAACAATCCTGTGTTCTGTAATTCTCAGTGAATTCGCTGAACTCTAAGTGCAACATAAATGACGAGTTAGTGGTCTATAAATTGTCACAATCGTATGATAATATTATGATACACGAAAATTAATTATATTGTAGTTTTACTAGTATCACGGAATACAAGCACGAAGCGACTTTTGACGACTTAAACAAAATTAGTTATTGCCAGACCACGCGGCATTGCGGCATATGCAAATCGTTTCTATTTTCTGCAAAAAGGTTTAATGACTAAAGAATGTTTATTGGTTTATTGTGATTTTTGGAGTTTTATTAATAACAATAATAATTGTTTTGTAAAAGAAATAAATAAATAAATATTTAAATAGGTAAATAATTTGATATTATTAAACAATTATTACATAATTTTATGTGAAGAGGTTGGCAGCAATGGGAAAGCATTATTCTGAAAGGAATTCAACTAACAATAAAAAAATAATAAATTAGAATGAAAAAGTTCTAATTAAACACTTTTTTTTTATTTTAGGATTCTAATTCTAGAACTTTTTCATACTAAATAAATTATAATTTGTATTTAATACCTATAGAAAATTTTTATTGTCATTTTGTGAAATAAATTATACAAGTTTATCTATGCTTTAGAACTCTAAGTTTGAAAAAATGTTGTTCAAGAAGTAAAATATTTGAACTCAAACCTTAAAATTGTTCTCCTAGGAAATTTCATTGAAACTATTTAGAACCTTTTCATTCTAGACCCACGTGTTATTACATATTATTAACAAAATATAACATTTCAATTGTATTAAACAAAATTATTACATTTTTTTTGTTAAAATGTATTGTCAAAATAAAATGTAAATGGTAAATTTATAAATTGTTTTAGGGGATTAGTTACCGCTAATTTTAAAGGCGTATAATATAGGCAATTTCCATAGTGCTCGTGTATTTGTGTTAGTAGTAAATGATCATTAGTGTGAGACAATTAAAGAAAACTTTCACATCCGCAAACACTTGTCAAAAAACGCATTGTCACGCGCTTGACTGACATTATTTACTATGTTTTATTTTTTTTTTGTCTAAAAGTATTAATCTCTTGCCAATTATATAAAGTAGGCTAGTAATCGGAAATAAATGCTGTAAACAAATTTTAATTTATCATGAAGTTTATTTGAAAACAACTTATATACATTTTTAAATTAATATTTTAGTTTAACAATACTAATAATTTAAAGTTCTTATAATCCAAAACTTTAAATTCAAACATTGAAAGGTTTAAGTGATAAATTTCTAAAAAGTGGAAATATCGTTTTCAAGTGAACTTCATAACAAATTCAAACATATTTTTGGATTTTTTTTTTCAATTTCTAGGACAGTTGATGCATTTGGCAAAAAATAAATCTATTTTGATATAAAACACCTTAATTGTCGAATACCCTTAAGTGTTTATTTGTTCTCCTTTAATGTATATAATATAAAAATACAAGAATTCGAACAGTTTCTAATTAATTATGAGTTATATTATAATTGCTATAAGAACTTATACAGAACTCCTAGAAGTAGGCTTTTGAAATTACATGACATTTGTTTTTTTGAAATATTTAATTTTAAAAATAAAATTGTTTTAAGGATATCGAATTATTTGCATAGGTACTCAGAATAAAGGAATATTTTGAAAAGTATGTCTATTATATGAAACAAAGATAAAAGGTTAACAATATTAAATAATAATTTAAATGTAACTAAATAATCTCATAAACTCATAATTCAAAAGGTTGGCAAATAGATACCCCTGTGCTGTACAGTGGGTGTCGAGTAGGGTCAATGTTAGGAATTTGTTAAATTTTAATTCAATGATATAAAATTATTGTATACGAAAAACGATTATGAGCGAAAGTAGTCTGTCAGCCTATATAACTAAGTATATTTTATGATATTATTGCTGTAAAAATAATTAATTTTACTATAAATAACACAGTAGGTTGATTTTGTTTTTGCAGAAAACATTGCATTTGAAAATTTAATTAAGTGTATAAAATTTAATAATATACTTTAAAAGTTTCAAGCATCTACGAAAAATATTTTTAAATTACAATAAAATAAATAACAATGTTATTCTTCATTTCAATATCTAATGTCGTCTAAATTTGAACTTAAAATGTTTATAAAATATTATTTATTTTATATATTTTTTTGATTTTTTGCTTATACTATGAAATACTTACGAAAAACTTTGTTTTTAATTTTCAATTTTTAGCTATAAAAACTGATTATTTTATACATTTTTAACTACAAAATAATTTGCAAACATTCAAAATTTTGACGAATTTGACCGAAATTTGAAATTTAAATACTTATAAAAAAGTTATAAAGAATATTGTATTACATTTTTAAGTTTTTTGACCGACTAAAAAATTTTTTATTAGCAATAATAAAAAAAAAAAATAAAAAAACCTGAAAATTTATTATGCTTATAAATAGCTCAAAGAAAAAAAAAATAAAAATATTTTGAAAATTTATGATGTATAGAAAATGTTTGATATAAATATTCGGTAAACATTTCATGTATTTATGGTCATTATTTTTTTTGTCACATTAAAAATAAAAATAAATTTTTTTCAAAAATTTGTTTTGCGAAAAAATTCTTGTTTGTCCTTTTTTTTTTTGTTTTTTTTTCAACGTGTTTAAAAACAATAGGGAAGTTATTATTTTTGACCCCTCTCCCCCCCCCTTCTCCCCAAAGTATCAACTAGATTAATTTTTTTATCAGAAAAGATGCTGATGAAAAAAATTGGAACACTTTTACTGTACTAAAATATGACGACACACACAAAAAAAAAAAAACCACACAACATTGTAAAATCAATACATTTATCGGTCCGTTCAGAATCTAAAAGTTATAAATTCAATATCATAACTCATAATAACAATATATTTTAAAAGTAAAATAAAAAAAACAATTAACTATTATATCAAAGTATATCAAAATTATTATACTTAATATAATTAATACTTGTGTATTAACTAGTATATTTCGTTACATATATTATTGTTTTTTTAATTATTTCTAATTAAAATACATTTATAAAATTATAGTCGTAATAATTATTATTTATCATAATCATTAATACGGATTGTTGAGAATTTCTATCGTACGGGATACTGGTCGGACGTTCCGTTATCGCTACCTATATCAATTTAATAATATTATATTAGCTTGTCCACAGTGTATGAAATATACGCCAACGGACTGACCGCGACTTGTTGACCCTCCCCCACATCGCGAAAATTTCATTATTCATTTGTAGATTACCATACTAATCAGCTACTCGTGTGCGCATGTAGTTTTTGTTTTGTTATAATATATTTTTCTGTGATCAAAATAATATAATTTGGTACAGAATCACAACTTTTTATTTACTCTTGCGATTCTAATAATCGTATTTTTATTGTGTATTAACGCCACGAATCGACCAGCTTATTGTAAAAATATTAGTCCATCCAGGAAGTGCATCAAAAGTCGTTCAATTGATTCATGATAAACCACTGACTGCAGTTGCAGCATTATCATTATCGTGTACGACCAAGGCTGTGACAGGCAAACTTCCATCACGCCTATTGTTTTATCGGCACGAAATATTTATATAATTATTATTTAAATTGTTTTATATACCAGCTCGGTTCTAGTAGCTGAAATTTTATTTGATTAAATGATTTAAATTTCATTATTGTATTGTTGTGTCTAGTGTATCTACTTGTTTCAATTGTGTAAAACATACGAGACGACAGCTGGCCAGTCGACAAACAGTGAGTTATTATATTTGATTATTATTTATTCTGTTGTAATTGTATTTATTTTTATTATTGTTGGTCCAATGAATCATTTATTCATATTGGTTACATTTATTTTATTGCAAGTTCTATATTAGAAGTTACTGGCGCATTATAACTACTGGTGTCAATATATTGTTTGCATCATTGTTCATTATTATTATTATTATTGAGCTAGGAAGGCTATACCATACCTATTTATAAATATTCTATTATTGTATTAAATTACTTGAAATATTATGTATATACCATAACTATTATAATTATTGAAATTGTATTTAACCGACAAACCTATTACTAGTTCTAAGTTCCTACATACACATACGCACATATTAAACATACACATCTTACCACAGTCATAGGTACAGAACTCACTGGTTTTGTGCAGACCACTCCTTCCACTTTCAGTGAGACTATTTACATACACGACCACGGACAGTCTGATTAGTATAATCTCACATGCTCGGTTTGGGTAAGTACTATATTATTTAGTACACCGATCCCTCAACACGAGTAGTTACTAATAAAGGGAAAATATGCACATCCACCAGGCCTATAGACGGGGGGAGGGTGGTAGGGGTTCAACCCCCCAGACATTTTGAGGTAGGTATATACTGCAACTTTGTCAATTTTATAATTAGGAAAAAGCTTATAATACAAAAGCTGTAAAAAAAAAAATACTCTACTTGGATTTATAAGAAAAAGTAAATTGTACTGCACATGCACGTACCAAGAGGGTAAACATTTTTGAATTTTTCTGAAAATGTGTATTTTGGTATCCCTATCACTCCCCGAAAACCCTATTTAAATCTAAAGTATTAAGTGGTACCTCATATCGTTATTATGTTGTATATATATATATATAATATTATAATTATGTATACAATTATGTATTTTTAATTCATATATTAAAATTATTTTAAATAATACAAAAAAATAAAAAATAAAAATAGATCCTGAATACGTGCTTAAAACACTTAAATTTGTGATACATCTGTACAAATTGCAAACCTTAACTTTTGATACTAAAAAGCAAAACGAACAATAGACACCCAATTGATGGTGATAATTGATAAGGTTATAACCATGAACAATGCAATTTCTACACCACAGCTATCGTCAATGTAAATAAATCATTACTATCATTGTTTATGTGCAATTGCTAATAAAAAAAAAAAAAAAAATAATAATAATAATTTTCATACTTTTAAAGAAATATTTTAAGAAAATTAAATTACCACGTTTGAAATAAGTATTTAAAATTAAGTTTCAAATCCTAGTCGGATGTATTTTAAGTTAAGATAAGTGGAGTGGAGAGATACAGGGATATTCTATTAAATATTAATCATGCTCTACAACTCTGCTAATCTAAACTTTTATCTTTAAAAATATACTTATAAGAGCTTATTAAATACTTGTTTGAAATTCATATTTTATATATCAGAATAATCAGAAAACATTCTGTTTCAGGGTATGCAATTATAAATCTATGCTTTTGTTCAAAATAGTAAAAAACATGGTTAGTTTAATAATACATTGTTTTAAATATATGTTGTTTCTAACTAATACAAATTATGTAACGAAAATATTTTAAAAAACGTTCATAATTTTTCTTTACTTTTAGAAAAAAATAACTCAATGTACTCGTATTTAAAAAATCACAAATATAAATTATTGTTTTGTTTTAATATTATATGGTGTGTTGTAACCTAGCCATATTCCGTAAGCAGACAATCTCTGCAGATAAAGCATAAAAAAATGCAGCCTGGGCAAAATATTTTGTTACCTTCATCCAATAATATATATTATTTCATATAAATATTTTCCGATATTATATGAATATTCTTATAGTATCTAAATTCCAAGGACCATCACTACTGAGACAGTGAGGTATAATGTTATTAATTATTATTATCATTATTAGTGTTTGGACTTTGATAATTTATAAATGTATAGGTAATAACATATTTTTGCCATTGTTATTCATGGATTAGTTTGTTTTTACATTTTAGATATTTATAGTTAGTTAATTTTAAATAAATACCTATCTAGTGTATTATACAATATTAATATGATTTTCCAAGGCTGCGAAAGTTAACTATTTTTTTTAACTCATCAAGATAAGTTGATACATAAAAATGTAAATTAAGTTTAAAGTTAAGAATTCCATTTAGATTCTGAGCTAAACGATGAATGTATTACAAAATAATTTGCAAATATTCGATATTTTGATGTCTAGATTTTAATTTAAAATGTTTGTAAAAAATAACCATTTTAATATATTGTTTGATTTTGTTGTTGAATAATCAACTATTTACGAGGAACCTTGTTTTTATTACCTTAATTTTTCAAGCTATGAAAGTGAATCTAGTTGGTACTTTGGGGGGTCAAAATATAATAATTCCCCATAGTTTTCAAACGCATCGAGTAAAACAAAAAAAAAAATAAGATCAATAAAAAAACAGAAATTTTTACGCGAAGCCAATTTTTGACAAAATCAATTTTGTTTTTGGTGTAATACCAAAAGTAATCATGATAGATTTAACAAATTCATAACATTGACCCCACTTGCTGATCTTTTTTTTTCTTAAAATTAATAATTATATCTTTTTTAAAGCAAACAAATAATATAGTAATTTAATAAAGTTCTTATAATTTTAAATAAATGTATGTATTAGAATAAATTGCTGTGAGCATATTATATACTTAAATACCTTATTCAGTAATGAAATCCAAAAAAATAATTAAATTGTTTTTATTTATTTGTATACTTACTATTATGCCCTAATGTTCCAATGTTCCATTAAATTAAAATAATTTAATTCATTACTTACACATATAATGTAAAATATTATTAAATCCAGCTGTAATTCTACGAATGAATAAATAAATAATCATAATTAATAACTATTAATTAATAATGAATAATGATTAATGAAAATATGTATGGGATACTGAGTAAATAGTTATATTTATCTTTACTGAACGACGCGGTTACTCATATAACTTTACTTCTAGGTTTATAATATATATATAATATATTTTGTGGATATGCAATGCTATATCCATTATTATAAATTACTATTTATAACATTTTCTAGTTTTTAAATAATATTTTATATTCCCGTTTATTATAATTTTTTTATAAAATTAATTTTTAGAAAATAAAATATATTTTAAATTTGTGGTTTTTGGAAAAAATTAACTTAAATTCACAATACAATTGCGTAACTCATTAGTTACTGCATAACATGGAAAGAAATCTAACTCGTTAAGTTATAAGTTACTCATACTTTTAAAAAAAGTAACTAGTTAAGGAACTGAACTCCAAATTTTTAACTTATTCAGCCTTGTGTTTTTCTACTCATAACATCTGTATATAAAACTGCAAATAAACAGATACGTAGTATTAGTATTATATAACTAAATTGAATTTCAAAGTACAATATTAATATTGTTTGTCGTAAATGCACGAATCAGCCACAAATATAAAATATCAAATAAATATCTTTATTAGATCAAAATATACTTCTAAAGGCAAAATAGTTTGTTTTTTAATCATTATATGTGGCCGTGTATCTACATAGGTATTACCTAGTATAGTTATCACATTAAAAATATATAATGTCAAAATTGACACTAACTCAATTGTTTGTTTATTTACGGAGTGTAGCAATGAATTTTCAACGACTACCAAAAGTGCCATTCGTTATCGGGTATATTATTATTATTAACTATTATCTAAGTATAAGTACCTACACCTTAACTAACAGATTAACCATCGTGTGGTTAAATACGACTTGACATCATTTTTGTTTCTAACAATAAACAAATCATTACGGACTTGTCCTCATTTAGTTTTAAATAAGAAATGTATAAATAACTAATACCTAATAAAGTATACCTACTAAATACCTAATTGATTAATTAGCATTGTCACTTGTTGATTTTATGATAACACGCGCACTGCCCAGCTTATCTGCGGCAACCGTTATCTCCTATAAAAGACGCGCAGCCTGAACGGTTGTTTTTTTAGTTTTTTCTTTTTACTGTTTTGTCGAAAATCAAGAACCAGAAAACGGTAAAGGTATTGCATTGCGTATCAAATATTTTAAATATTGATTACCGTGAATTCAATAAAATGTTAAGTACTTACACTATACAACAGTTGTTAATATGTTGTTATCCGATTAATACTATTAGCCTCATATAGGTTTTTAGTTAGAACTATTGCATGACTTACATAACAATAATAAGTAATTATCAACAATAAATTTTGATTGTATGGAGCACATATATTATATTTTAGTTAAAGTGAATACAAATACGAATATATTTCAATGATATTTTGGATTTTTATAAAAAAAAAAAATAAACCATTCAAGAAAACCAATAAATAATTTCTATATGCGAATTGTAAAATATAAGTCTGATAAAAATACGTTCAATATTATTTTTATACGTACAATTTCGCACAAATACAAAAAAAATAAAAACATTATTGTTTCAAAATCCGTTAATTTTAAGTTTTTCAAAGTTGGATAACTTTTTTTGCAAACTTGTTACTGAAGAAATAAAAGTCAAAAGTGATATTTTACAGTAGGTAGAAGTTCTCTTATTTTTTGATGAAATTGTGGTTCATTCTTTATCTATAACTGTAGTTTCTATAACAGTGGTTTCCCGCGCAAAACCATTTTTCCATATAATTTTGTAATAACGCAAGTATTTACTTATACATAGGTACCAACTATAATTATTTTATATACCTATCTCATAGACTACTTATATATTCATCTTCTTTTGGATTTTTTACGGGAAATTTAGATCCATTGGTGAAATTACCAATTGCCTCCATGGTTTCATCTATACCACTCATTTGCTAGTTATTTTCGACTTTTTATTCCAACAGTGCTAAGTTTCTGACAAATCTATAAATTCCAATCGATCCTATAAGATATCTATCATTGTCTGGACCTTTTTGTATTTGGTTTCAATATTGTATCTATACTAATTGTACTTCTGACCTCCTCATATATAACCGGCTCAGATAAGCTCACTACTCCGGAAGACTTCAACTATATTTATTTTTCCGTACTGCAGTTCTTCTATTTTTCGCTTCAATCTTATATCGTATTCTCCTTGGATGTTTCTTTTTAGTCCAAATATGTTCTTTTAAAGATCTTATGAGTAAAGACGTATTCCAACCTATTGTTTAAAATTCAGTCCCAAGAACATCCTAATGATGTCTGTCGAAGATATGCAATGTTATTATTTAATAATTATTAATATTATTAAAATGTGCATGGGATTGCTAACATCAAGTTGAGCAATTTTGACAAAATGCGTTTATAGGAAGTTAGAGTATAACTTGCATATTATGCATATATTAAAACATCTATTTTATGTTTTTATTCAACATTTCTATAACACGTTTGTACTTAGTTACTTTAGATTATTCTTTACAATATATATCAAATATTTTAATTGTAATTTTAAATTTTTAAAATTGCCTAAATAAATGTCTTAAAAGTGAACGTATGGCATCTTCGTACTCGTGGACGATTTTAATCGAAAACAGTTTGACATTGATAATCAAAAACTGCATGACAGATATGTGGAGAATAGTGCTGGCGATGAGGGGCGTTTTTCCTAAATTTCGTACGGCATCCTATATGCGTGTTCGTGCACCATGTCCATACGTATATTATCCATATAATACCTGGTGTTTATTTAACATTATTTATTATTTGGTTAAACGCGTAATTCACACGCGACGATGGCAACGAGAATACTCATGACTGTGAAACAAGCGTATAAGGTCGGATTATAACTTTAATGTTTCGTGTATAGAGTCGAATATATTCAACTCGTAGGCAACGAGTTACCAACATCTTGTTATCCTTGACATGAGTATTATATATAGAACATGACATGACACGGTGTAGTGTAAACCCAACTTTAGGTTGGCTTTTAGACTGTTTGAAAATATGATGTCTACCGGCTAACATATATATATATATATATAACAATATGGCCACAGACAGTAGTTTTCTCCACGATTCTGTCCAAATTTCAATGGTTCTAGATCAAACTATTTTCGCGTCGTCGTTTGCGAGTGCGTAAAGTGTTGCGGAGTGTCATGTGAGTCCATGACGAGGTACGTCTTGAACAGTGTCCTCAGTAGTAGGGAAACGAAGGTGACACAATATGAATTAATAAAATATAAATGAAATACTAAGTCTTACTGTTTAACGGTTACGTACATTATATTGAACATGGTCAAACACTTAACACACACATCAAATAGACAAAAGAGAATCAGTTATATTTACATAGTATTTGAATGTTGATCATATTCAGAATAACGAGAAATCTCATAATCTGGTGATTAATTAATGTTGACATAGAATGAAAGTCTATTCGCGATCCAACAACTGACTGACGGTCCAGACGGGCGTCCAATGCCACGGCTCCTCTGCGACCTCCTCCTGTTACCGTGGTGGTGCATGGTATGGTTGCCGTGACAAGTGGTTGTAGAAAAATATAGTTAAAGGTCCATGGTAGATGTTTAATAACAAACGCCACAATCTGTATCACCTAATAATATTATATACCTGATTTCTGAGCATTAAAACTTGAGGACATCATCACCTATACAATCAGTCAGTAGTCGCCTATATAATATTACGTTATTCACAGGCTCCCAGTACAACTGCAGTACTGGGACCAGGGCTTGCATTTGAAATCGAAATTTCGTTTTATGTTATTTACCATTTAAACGTTATACAACTTTTGAGTTTATTGTTTATCGTTAATAATAATACCTAATTCGATAAAAGATCAAGATATGGAATATAATAAATTCTTGGATTGATTGCTAAATTACATGGAATATATGTATATTTCTGCGAAACCAGTATTATAACTTTTAAGTAAATGGATTTTAAATTATTTCATTTCAAGTTAATTTTTATTTAATGATATATTATAAATATTGTTAATCATTATGTTTTATGTTGTGGTATTTAGTTTTTTTCGTTTTTTATTACGTTTACAAATTTCAATCGTTATATATAACGTTAATATGACGTTTTCAAGCCCTAACTGGGCCAACCCTGCGACCATTGATTAGAATAAATGGTTATACATCATAATGTAGTGAGTGTATTATAAAGGTATAATAGTCAAATAAAACCTGGATAAATTAGGTTTACTATGCTGTTATAAATATATATTTAAAACAATCAATCACACTACAGAAAATTCCAAAAATCTGAATTTAAACGATGGGTTTATTGTACTTGTTTAACTGTATTCGTTCATACTGACATAATATTTTAGATAATAATATATTTTTATTATTTATTACGCACCAATGACCAATCACGAAACGAGTTGTGAACAGTTATGTTTATTGAGAAACGACGACGAGGGCTGTGATCACTGATCAATGTTTTTCGACGATATAAACTCGTAAATGTTTATTCGACAATAATATGTACATGTTTGTGATGTTTAGTAACTTGTAGTATACTATATACAGTTGAATAGTATAATATATACAGTACGTATAAAATTAATTTTTATTGTCAACAATTATTTTTTTTTCTAAAAATAGAGTGAGTGGTGGCAATAAAAGTTAGCTGGGGACTTGAAAATTCTCTATAGTGTCTTGATATCTATATGTCATCTACTACATAACAATAAATCTATAAAAATAAGTATACACCCTCATTTAAATATTATTATATAATTAAAAAACAATATTAAAAAGGTCAGAAAGCGTCTACCGCTTTTCTCTACGGTTGGTGTCGTGTGGGTCACTTTCATGGATGTGTTAAAATTGTATTCATTGATATAAATCATTGTATACAAAAAACGAATCTAAACGAAGATGAACAGTCAGCTTACTAACTAAATGTACATATTTCAAGATATTATTGCTATTAAAATAATTAATTTTATTACTATTGGCAATACACTAGGTTGAATTCATTTTTGCAGAAAAAATTGCATTTGAAAAATTAATTAAGTGTAATAATAAACTTTTAAAGTTTCAAAAATCATAAAAAAATATTTTTAAATTACAATTAAATAAATAACAACGTTAATTTTCATTTAAATACCTGATTTTATCTAAATTTGAACATAAAATGTCTATAAAAATGTATTTATTTATTTTATACATTTTTTCATTATTTGATTACACTATTAAATACTTATAAATTTTTTTTTTTTAATTTTTAATTTTAACCCATAAAAATTGAAAATTTTATAAATTTTAAACCACAAAATAATTTAAAAATGTTCTATATTTTTATATCGAAATTTTAAATTAAAAAGTCTATAAAAAATTATATTTTTAATAAATTTTTTTGATTTTTTAGTTACACTATAAGTTACTTACGAAAAACCTTGTTTTAAATTTTCGATTCTTAGTGATAAAATAGAACATATTATAAATTTTTAACTACAAAATAATTTGCAAATGCTCGATGATGAATTTCTACCAAAACTTGAAGTTTAAATGCTAATAAAAAAAAAAAGTTGTGCCTATGTATTTTTATTATTTTTAATTTAATATTTTGACAATGTATGATGAATCTTGTATTTAATTTTTAAGCAATTTGATCCATTGAATTTTTTTTCAATTTTCAAAGAAAATAGAATTTAAAAAAAAATAAAAATTTCTTAAGATTACAATTAGCTCAAAAATTTTCAAAGTATTTAAATTTTTTTTTTTTTTTTGTGCATAGGAAATGGTAATCTAAACATTTGATGACATTTTCAAATGTCTTCAATTATTCCTTTTTGAATTACATCAAAATAAGAAAATCGCTCCTACAGAAAACAGGTAGACACCCAGTGTCTAATTTCAAACGCTCATAAAAAATTAGTTTGATTTTCTAATAAACTTTTTCTTTTTAAAAAGTAGAAAACTAATAGAGAATCTTGAGTAGAATTTTCAATCTTAGATTTAAATAGAAAAAAATTTTATGAATTTCCTAATTAAAAAAACCTGTATATTTTCGTGTTTTTTTACGTATTTTGTTGAAATTTTAACTTTAGACTCTTTTAAAAAACCATTTGAATCTTATGTTCAACTTTTTTTTAATTTTCACTTACGAAAAGTTATTTAGAACATTGTATTACATTTTCAAGTTTTTTAACTGTTTAAAATTTTTTTCATCGAAAATAATAAAAAAAAACACGAACATTTTTATGCTTATAAATAGTTTGAAAAAATTAAAATTTTTTGAAAATTTAATGTGTATAAAAAATGTTTATATAAATATTCGGTAAAAATTTCATGTTTTTACGATCTTTTATTACACTGATAATAAAAATCAATTGTGTCAACATTTTCCTTTGCAAAAAAATTCCAGTTTTCCCCTTAATTTTTATGTTGTTTTTCCTAACGCGTTTGAAAACTAGTGGAAATATTTTACTTTTGACCTCCTTCTCCTCCTCCAAAGTATTAATTAGATTCACTTTCCTACCAGAAAAGATGCTGATGAAGAAAATCGGAGCACTTTTACTTTCCTTAAACGTGATGACAGACACAAAAAGAAAATAAAATTATAAAACATTGTAAAATCAATACATTCATTAATCCGCTCAAAATCAAAAAAAAAAAAAAAAAAAAAAAAATAACACACATATTGTAAATTGTGAAATCAATACATTCCTCGGTTCACTCAGAATTTAAAAAATGCATACCTAGGGGGAATATGTTTTTTTTTTTTTTTATTATGATACATTTTTAATTTTTTATGTTATAATTTATAATATTTTTCTCTACATATAGTTTCCACATAACCCAGCTCATTAGGTCACCATTATTAATTATACGATTCTTGTTGTAAATATTTGTCAGCACTTTTAACAATTTTCGTTTATCAATCTGGTATAACGAATACGGATCAACGGATGCTTTTTATATTATTAATTATTATTGCTCTTTTTCGTTTTGCTTTTATGAGTTTTGTGTCTTATTTTTTGTTTGTTTAAAAAACGTTAAAATTAATTCAACATTTGAAATATCATAATTTTTTTATAACGAAATTTTACAATTCATTGATGTATAAACATACACATATAAATATTAATTACTAGTATTAATGTACTATGTTCATTACCAATGTTTAACATAGATGTAATCAATTATTTTACCGTAATAACACATTTTGAACATTTTATAGATTAAAATAAACTATGACAGGACTAGAGACGATAACCAGATAACAAAATAGCTTAAAACGCCCCCTCCCTCTCAAAAAGGAACATTGTTCCTCGGTCTTCCAGCGTCACTTATGTATCATTGCGATGATCACGACTGTTTGATGTCCTGGGAGATTTTTGCTCGCTTAACGTAAAGAAATATTGTCCTTCGTCATTATCTTTAATCTACAAAAAAAATGTGTTCAAGTTATTTATCAAGAGAATTCAATATCCTCTTCACTTCTCAAGCCCTAAGAACTCTCAACTCTGGTGCTGTGCAGAGCGAAGACAAGTTCTTGACTGCAGCAGGTAATACGTATTATTGTAAGATAAGACAATAGGTTCATTTATAGGTACAGTTGTGTTCCTTGTAAAACGGTTTTGTTTAGAAGGACAGTAGTGTTGTTCACAGGTAGGTGTGTTTAGGCTGAATCGAGGATTCACGACCCCGACTATACTTCCTACGACGGGAAAAGGTAATAAATATAACAGGTGTTTTATAGGCCACATGTAGGTTATAGGTAAATAGGTCCATCTATCTCCCGGGAACCCCCGATCAAGTTTCACATGATATAAATCGGCCATACATTCGTACGCCCGTTTTAGTCTTTATTTTTATTAGAAAATCATTTATTCTGCGAATAATAATTATATATTATTTGCCAGTGAATGTTAGGTGGCAATATTTTACCATCGCACGAATGTAATATTATCGTCCAAAATGATATTATTCTCTCCCGCGGCGGAAGAAACACGAGCGCGAGCTCATTGCCGTAATAACAGACGACTGCGGGACGGGCGGTCGGGAAATCCCCGTCGAACGCCGACGAGACAGCGGCGGCGGCGGCGTCGGCGACGAACCGCGTGGCGGCGGCCGCGGAGACCGCGTGCGCGCGCGACCGGCGGCGGCGTACTGTCTATTATTATTGTGACGGTCGTCGGCGCGCCGTCCGCGGCGGTCTCGACCGCCGCGGAGGCGTGGGCGGGGGGCGCGGCGTGTCCGACGAGCGCGTGTTGTAGTCGCACGGCGTCCGCCGCGTCACTCAATCGGCCCTTGCGCTCCGACACGCGCGCGACGCCGCCGCTGACGAACACCGACGACACGGCGACGACGAGAGAGTCGCATCCGCCCGGCGCTCACGGGCCCCCGCCCCCGTAGACCATTATAGACGTGTCTCGTCGAGACGAAATTTTCATTTTCACTTCATTTTTTTTTTTTTTTTTTTTTTTTGAAATTCGCACACACACTCACACGCACACACAGACACACACAAACGCAAACGCAAAAGTATTATACGCGCGCGCCAAGTCGGCGCCGACGACGCTGTCGCGGGTCCCGCAACATTTGCATATTCGTAAGTATACAATAATATCATAATAATAATAATAATATTTAAATATTGCCGCCGCGAGACGCGATCTACAGGTCGTCGTCGCCGGCTAACGCACGACTGCAGCGGCGACGTCGATTGTAACAATATTATGATTATATACGTAGTATGACAACAACAACAACGACGACGACGACGACGACGACGACATAACAATGACGTTGTAGGTATGTTTGTTTTATCGGCGCGGTCTTGTAAAAGGTACGGTTTATAAATGCATTCGAGTACTGTTGCAGATACCTGCAGTACCGTACTCCCTTTTAAAATTATAATAAATACGCATGTTTGCAATATTTTTACGCGTTTTTTTTTTCTTGGAGGTTCCATTTTTTATTTTTTTTTTTTATTCGTACTGTTTAATGCAGTCAAAAAAAGCATAGGTATATTTTCATTAAAATATAGATACAGAACTTTAAAAAAAAAAAAAACGTATTTATGAACACTATATACTTTTATATGAATTCAAATTTTTTAGAAACAATTTTTTATTCATTTCCGTGTTTAATAAATATTTTAAAACAGCATTTTACATCGCATATTATTCGGTGTAACAATATGAATATTACTCGTGATTCATTTTCTTTGTCGAGGTGTTTAAATTTTTGAAGGGGTTCAAAGTCACGTTAAAAATATCTATTATTAAAATTATTATTCGATTTTTTTTTTCAATGCTCTTGGATTAATTTTTCAAGAATAAAAAATAAATAGGAACCAAAAAAAAGTATTTGATTTTAAGTACATAGATACTTTTTAAAAGTTTTAAAATATATGTGTATGAGCGTCCTAAATATATTCTAAGTATATTTACGTTTGAGAAATTTTAATCATCAATTCCGTGGATATTATCGAAGACCACATTTTCAAAAATGTTTTCTTCGTATTTGAAATTTATTGGGATTTTGATTTGAAAAGAAGCGACACGAAGACCAGATATTGTAAACGCTATTAAGATCGTTAATATCGCATGCATTGTGGGTTAATATGTTTCCCACGGACTTATAGATATAAGTTATAGATATCTACCTACAGAATTTTCTGCCCATAAAAATTTTTTTCCCGCCCATTCTTATAAATTCCAATTTTTTACATTAAAAAATAATTGCGTACACGTTCTGAAAGTTTCGAACGTTTCGGGTTTAAATGATAATTTCTTTTGTCGCTATTAAGAATGAAAATATTTTCTTAATTTTATGTTTAACGTTTTAAAGAAGTTTTTCTTTAATATTATTAAGATTTTCAATCTTACTTTGCTTTTAGCGTTTAATGTTCCGAATTTATGATAATTTATATTATAACGTTGTTCGATATTTACATATTTTTATATATTAAACAAAAAAGTAAAAACAGACAGTGTCATGTACGTACATTTCTGTATATGATTGTAAATATAATTTTAAAAACACCTATAGGAATCATTTATTATACAAATATTACGCATGGTGAGTAATAATCATTTTTGATTATTAGATATTAATATTACTTTAACTAGAATCACATTTTCCATACATATTTGAAAATAAAATTACGCTGGTATATATCGTACATTTGTAAATATTTATGTATATGAAATTAAACATAATATATTTATATATAAAATAATATTCAAAATTAATTGTTTTCTGTTAAAATTGAAGTTAAGTTTCTATCTGGTTATATTTTGTGATATTCAAATATTTTTCGTTTTTATTGCGTTTAAAATTATCTCTAGTAGTTTCATGACGTCTAATAATTTAACATTGGAATTGTAATTTATTTGAATTTTGTATAATATATTGTTTAGGTACATATAAAGTAGTTGAGAAACAAGTCATTTAAATTTTTTTTAAGTTAAATTGTCTATGGACAAACTTATTCGAGGTATATTATAATTTTTCGGACAAATTTCTTAAACCGACCATTTATTGATATTGCTTTATTTTAGTAGTGCTAGGAATTGGGAATAAAAAACCAAATTAAAAATTCTCACTGCAAAACGACATATAATACTGCAGGGTTATATTTGGGCAACAAACTTTACTTGGGGTAAAAAATACGCGTTTTACGTGAAGTTAAAAATTACGATTTAGGCTAAAAATCTGAAATAATATATTAATAATCGTATTCATTAAAAAAAGGGGTTTTGGAATTAGGAATATCTCGTTCGCATGCATATTATTATATTGCTGTGAGTAGTAAAAAAAAAATATTGTTTATACCAAAAATGTAGATTCATTATATTTTAATATATTATAATAAAGCTATTACGATTAGCAATATGTACAAATAAAATTAATGTTTATTACTAATTACAATATGTGTATATCTATACGTGCGTAAATGTATAATCGAAAGCTTATTGAAAATCACGTAGGCATTATATAGGCGTTGTAAATAAATTTTATTCGTTAGCAATTTGTTAACGTTATTGCTGTTTTTATCATTGTCAAAATGCGTCTAGTAGGCTTAAAAAAAGGCGAATGGTTTTTCGACACTGAAACACGAAAATTAATTATGAGCTTTATGGACCACGTGTTTAAAAAAAAAAAACAGTTGTGAATCATTAAAATTTAACAGAGGACAAAATATATTTTGTACGTCAGTATGTTTGATTTATTATTTAATTGAATTAATGATTTGGGTAATGTTGGATTGAATTGGCTAATAGTTTGACAAATTATATATTTCGGACGTTTTAAAAACATTTTAAAGTTTTGATGGACTTTGACAGATAAATATAAAAATGTATACACTCAAATTCATAAGTTATTAAGCAATTCAATACTTGAAAAATATTTTTTCAACTTTTTATATAGACTTTTAAGTAGGTACTTGAAGAACACAGGTAGTGAGGTTTGAAATTCAACTGGAGAATGAGGTTTTCAAATAATCTCGAAAAATCTCGGTAATCCCACGTCGTTTTTTTTTTTTTTTTTTATAAAAGTTTTAAACTTTTCAACGGAAAATATAATTTATATTCGTCAGTAAATCGGCTTCTCATAGGTATTTTTTTCTAAATCCGATAATATTGTAATATATCGTTGTCAAATTAAAAAAAATCGTGGTAATCATTTTTTTTTTTTACTTTGTGGATTACCTTAAACAATTGTAATTTATTTCGAAGTATTTATTTTATTTAGAATATATTTATGTTTACGTTTGTGGCAATGTCATTATCTATTTTAATCCATTTTTGGTGGTACTTAACATTAAACATATTTTTCAGAAATAATTAAAGCGAATTCTTAATTTACTAAAACGACTACAGCTAATTATTTGATGATAAATAATATTCAAGAGGTATTTTCGTTTAAAATCGTGTGCAAAATTATCATAAAAATACAAGACTATATACACTAATTCATTCTTGTAGTGACAATAAAACCGTAATTATACTAAAACAACGTATAATGTAATTATTTTTTAACAGTTTAAACACGTTTACTTTGTTAATAAGAAATGTCTACAACCAATTCATTTTTGTTTGTCTTAAAATTAATGATCTGCAGTATTAGTGGGTATATTTTTATTTATTTATAAATACAATTAACGCGTCTTAACGGGATTAAAGACTAAAGATTACTCTGTGTGTTTGCAGTAATAATGTGTGTACACCTATTATTAATAATTAAGTTGGTTAACATTTTATTTCGGAAATACTATAGGTACCTACTTCATAAAAAAGTTTTAAATATTATATTATATTGTTAAAAACATAAGATATTAAACGTTTTCATTCGAGTTTATGCTGGATTAACAGAGTATTCTAAACATGTCGGTGATAAACAAAAAAAGGTGATTTTGTGTATTTTTTTAAAATATATTTTATTTAAATTTTGTTTATGATTATATTCGTAATTTAGAAGTACCTAAGTGAGACATTTGTGTTTATAAACAATTTAAAAATACAATGATTGGTTTGAAATATTGTAATTTGGAGGTAAATGCCAATGATCATCACGTGTATATAAACAAAACTCAATAAATCTTTGAATACAAAATATAATTAATAATTGATATTAAATTCGTTTAATACTGTCAGACGTAATTGTTTACTTTCAAATTAAACCCTTATAATTAATACTTGAATTTATTACGACTTTAGACAAGACAGTGTAAGAGGTATTTGAGTGATTAAAAACATAAACGTGTAATTTATTAAAGGAGAAACTATATAAACCCATAAAATATTAATTATAGTGCTCATTCGTATCAATTCACTACTAATTGAATATAATTTTTTTTTCTTACATACATACGTATATATACAAGACTAAATGTATACATACATAGAAACTATTATTTTAGTCAAAAACAATAATACATTTTAAGGACATGGCTTGTAATTATTTTTTTGTTCCAAAAATAAAATTACATTCCGGTAAAAAGGATCTGTGTCTCGAAGGCCGAAATAAATGTAAAATCGTAGATACGGGTAGTAAATAAATACTGAATATGGGTATCATAATTTGAAATACCACTAGCCCTATATCAACTTATTTTTGCATTTCACATAGAATATGTGTGTGATTGGACCAAATGGCAAATGTTGATAAACTTATTTCTGCAACATAAAGAGATCATGTTCAAATATAAATATGAAATTAATTTAGATAACCTTGGATATTTTTAATTTTAATTGTCTCTTTGTTAACCAGTCATAATATTATTATTTTTAGTTATTAGACTCTGAACATAACTAATCATAGTAGCAATCAAGTATTACTTTTTACTGAAACACAGAATAAATATATTTTACTATTTAGTCGTTATCAATATCTATTTTTACAATACGCCATTGATAATATAAGAATGGATAGGACATAAATTTTATCAACTAAGGATTAAGTGATGCAATTTTTAAAGTTATTGGGGTTGTTTATCATTGATAATACAATTTCAAAAAAAAAAAAAAAAAAATAGAAAATAACAACACAAAAAATATATAGAATAGAATTCAATAAATTATAACAATAATATAAATAATATTATGTTAATATCAAACAATTTTTAAGTTTTGTAGACCTAATATAATAAAAATTAAAACATTAATAATTATAAAATGTTCACACATTTTATATATTATTACCTAAAAACATTTAAATTACATATAAATATTATTCTCTAATAATAACATAGTAATTAATTTAAATTTTAAACTTATTTTCTTTTTATGAATATACTTATAGTAAAAACAAGAATATTGAATAGATAATAATAAGAATAAATAATAATAAATATAATTTAGCTGTCAGGTGAACTTTTTCCATTTTTTTGACGTTAAATTCATTAAATTCGTAAATTAAAAATTTTCACCAAAATAAGATCATTTTAATAACATAACTTTAAAAATGATCTCTTATTGTCTCTCTTTCTCTCTCTTGTTGCTATATAATTTTTTCTTTTTCAAAAAAAAAAAAAAAAAACTGTGGCCCCTTATGGAGCCAATTTGGCATGTCCTATCTATTCTAATATTATCAATGCAATCCCTTATAATTTTTGTTTTTTTTTTTAATCTAAATAAACCCATGGCAATAGTATGGCCCCATTGGATAGTATTGAAAAGATTAAATTACATAATATAGATAACATAGATTTTGTATAATATTGTACAAATCATAATAAAAAATAATACTTAACCCATCGTAGATATCGCTTTAAATGCTTTGATATGTAACATTATGGTTTGTGTTAGCGTCACGCAACATGGTCAATTATTTTTCAACCATTATTTTTAGTTATTTTGTCACATTTCATTTCAATAAGAGGTACGCGTGTAGTTTTAAAAGTAGGTAATAATATATGAATGAGTGAATCTTAGTATAGGTTTAATGTTGGCAAAATGCTAATGCCGATACCAAAGACCGGTTAAATGCTATAAAATAATACTTAACTGGGTACTTTTATTGAGTAGATTTCCAATGATGATGAATTTGATTTAGGCGAAAATAGTGTAGAGATCCTGGATGAATGATGCAGCAAGCGATCTCGGAAGTATATCATTTTTTCTGTATTTTAACAATAATTTAACCAGCCAACAAAAATCTAGATTAGTGCAAATGTACCCGTCTACCCGCCTGGAATGACTTCCTTGTTATGCTTAAAAAATATTTGAATTATGGCGACTCAGTCAAATCAATGGTGATAAAATAACAACTTTTTGATAAATATTTGAACTGATCATAGCATAGAACGCGAAAATATGTAGATATGTATTGGACCCTGGAATAGCCACTTGAAATATTATTTTAACAATTTTGATATTTTATCAAAATACTTAGTTTTAAATGGATTCGAGTAGGCAATATAAGTCGTCTTAAATGCAAGATTTCAGATTTCTAAATTGATGATTGTTCCATTATTTCAATGGATCTATATTAATTATAACACATAATTTTAAGTATTTTTGATAATATTTGTTGTTTTCTAGTTCGATGAATAATTATAATAACATTATATTAGTATGCGATGCGATTTTTGAGTAGACATAAAATATTTAGAGCACATATAACTTTCGTTCATTGTCACAATTTTATTGGGACTATAATAATTGCAATATCTATGATATATAAAATGTATACAATTAACAATTATATTAATCACTATACTACTAATGGTCAGTGACATATTTAGAAATTTTCCATAGGGGTCCACACAGTTTTCCAAAATAGAATTCTGGATTGCAAAGCTCTTCGTCACACCATCAAATTTCACACTGTAATTGGAATTCAACTTATTACAATGCATAAAAAAAAATTATCCATTTTATAATTATTTATTTCTAAAATATTAATTTCTTTCGTTATTGTGTGATATTTTCACAGTTTCGGTATAAATTTATTAACTACTGCCAGGCCCAGGCGAATAAAGATACACAACAGCGTTTTTTGTTGTAAAAAATAATGTTATTTTAAATGTTGAGTTAATTTTAATGTTTTTTTTTTTAAACAAACAAAAAACAAGCCACAAAATTCATAAAAGCAAAACGGTAAAGAACAATAATATTAATTATATAGATGACATTCGTTGATCCGTATTCGTTATACTAGATTGATAAACGAAAATTGTTAAAAGTGTTGACAAATGTTTACAACAATCGTATAATTAATAATGGTAACTTAATGAGTTGGGTTATGTGGCAAGGACATTATGTGTAGAGGAAAATATTATAAATTACAACATAAAAAATTAAAAATAGTATATTACAATAAAATAAAAATAAAAATACACATTATCTATGTATTTTTTAGACTCTGAGTGGAGTAACGAATGTATTGAATTTCCAATGTTGTGTATTTTTTTCATTGTTTCTGTCATCAAGTTTTAAGGCAGTAAAATAACTCCGACTTTCTTCATCAGCATATTTTCTGGTAGGAAAGTGAATCTAGTTGGTACTTTGAGGGTCAAAAGTAAAAAATTATCAATATATTTTAGACGTGTAGGGAAGAACAAAAAAAAAAAAAAATAAAATTAAAGAAAAATATGATTATTTTTGAAAGCAAATTTTTAATAAAATCGATTTTTATTTTTGGTATGTCAAAATAAATAATGACCGTAGATACATGAAAATTTATATTATAAACATTTTCTATAAACTATAAATGTTTCAAAAAAATTTAACTTTTTTAAGCTATTTATTGGCATACTTAATTGTTTAGGTTTTTTATTTTTTTGTTAATATTGCCGTTAAAAACACTTTCTTAAGGTCAAAAAACTTGAAAATGTAATACAATATTTTTAATAGCTTATTGTAAAAATTAAAAAAAAGTTGAGTGTAAGTCTTTAATAGTTTTTTATTAATGTTTAAAGTTGAAATTTCGAAAAAATACGTAAAAATAACGAAATTTTGCAATTATATTTTATTAGAAAATTTATAAAAAAATAAATCTAAGTTTCAAAAATTCAACATAAGGATCTCTATAAGTTTTTCATCTACCTTTCTAAAAAAAAAAAAAAAATACAGGAATGTTAAACTACTGAACGTTTGAAATTAGGCATTGGATATTTACCCGTTATTCTTATCTAAATGTAATTCAAAAAGGAAGAATTGAAGACTCTAAAATTTTTACAAAATGTTTAAATTATCCTTTTCTATATATATATATATATATATAAAAAAAAAATAATAAAAATATTTTGACAAGTTTTGAGCTAAATGTAGGCCTAAAAATTTTTCGGTTTTTTCATTTTTTTTTTCTGTTAATATTGATAAAAATAATTTCATTGGGTCAAATTTCTTGAAAATTAAATTCAAGATTCCTCATAAGTAGTTAAAATATTAAATTAAAAATAATAAAAATACACAGGCAAAACATTTTTTTATAAGAATTTAAACTTCAAGTTTTGACTGAAATTAATCTCTGAATATTTGTACATTTTTTGTTGTCAAAAAATTTATAAAATGTTCTATTTCTGTAGCTAAGAATTGAAAATTTGAAACAAGGTTTCTCGTAAGTAACTAATAGTCTAACCAAAATTTTAAAAAATTATATTAACGTGATTGTTTTTAGACATTTTAAATTTAAAATTTGAACGAAATTAGATTTTTATATGACAATAATGTTAGTTATTTTGTTGTAATTTAAAAACATTTTTTGTGGGTGCTTGAAACGTTTAAAGTATATCATGATTTTTTATATACTCAATGACATTTTCAAATGCAATATTTTCTGCAAAAAATAATTCAACCTACTGTATTATTTATAGTAAAATGAATTATTTTAATAGCAATAATATTATAGAATACACTAGTTATGTAGGCTAACAGACCGTTTTCACTTAGAATCGTTTTCGTATTACAATTATTTTATATCATTGAATTTAAAGGTGATCCACATACTACCCACTTACCGAGCTTTTTTTTTTATATAATCCTGTAAAATTATCCTATTTGTTGAGAGGTCCAAACCCCATGGACTCCCCCCATTTTTAAATGTGCTACTTCCGATGATCGCTATGGAGTCGACTATAATGTTATGACTTTAATTATATTATACAATAATATGTTCAGCTTATAATAAAATACTCCTATGTACTCGAATTATAACATTATAGTGAAAGGTATAAATTACGAGTATAATAAAAATAACTAGACTAGAGTTTTGCATTTTTCTTACGATTTAAAAATGTGCAGTTTAATTATAGTTTTAATAATATCTTATGTCTCTTGTTAATGCTCTAAACTAATAAACTATAATATATTGTTTATTTATAACCAATCACAAAATTAATTTTAATGGCAATAAAATAATTATTGTAAGCTGCATACTGCAATTTGGTTCTTTTAATGTTTAGGTTGTAAGTATTAAAAACAAAATAATTTAAGACATAATAAAAGTAATAAATGAAAATAAAATAATAACATGAGGATTGTGTCCTATATAGTCCTTGTAATGTATCTTTCCAAAAATACTAATTGGAAGTAAATGAAATTTTTGTAGTAAATCATTACGACTCAACAGTCAACATGTGTTTCTGTTCCGTATTTTGTTTTATTCGTTGTTTTTGTAATTATTTCGTTTATTAATGATAATACGATGAGTTTTACGAGGGCTTCGAAAAATAATGTATACATTTGAAGTGATCGAATAGGCTATAGAAATGAAAAATCGTTTGTATTTTAGAAGTATAAAATGCACTACCTAGCGTACATTTTTTAATGAAAAAGTGATCGACACTTTGATGCGGGTATCTCGAATAACTTTTTTCCCGTTCAAAAAATAAATAAAAAATTCTTCTATGTGCCGTTTGCGTGTTATATATTGGCTAACATTGCAGGTGGATATAATTTATCAACTGATTCAAAGTTTTTTTGACACTGGTATTATAAATATTAGTGCAACTTTTACTGTGACGTAGGTATATTCAATTTCTAAAAACAGGTAAACCTTTCTAGGCGTAGTCTTCTAGGTGTAAACATAAATTTTTATTTAATATAAATTTTACATTCAATACATTTGTGTCGATAGAGTAAGTTAAATACCCGATAAACTCTAATAAATTTTATGCACCTAACATACTCGTATAATAACTAGCTATGTAAATAAAATAATAATTATTAAGTATACATGAATAAAATATTTAATAAAACGTTTGGTTTTTATTAAAATGTGTGTTTATCGATAGATAAAATGTACGTCTCAAAATTAACAAAAAATATGTTTTCTAGAATTTTATTTACATACTTAACAGATTTTTTTTTAAAAAAAATACATTCACCACATTATTGTACGAGTTATAATATTGCCATTGGTATATTTTAATAAACTGTATATATGCTAGCGTCGATTAGCTAAAGTTACGTAGATTATTTTTAATTTAATATCCTATATTACCTGCAGTCCTACTTTCAGTAGAGAATACTTAATGGATTGGATCATCATTTTGATAAATCGTATGATTCTTCATTAATGGAGAATATATCAGTAAATGTTATTATTGATGACAATTGTGAAATGAAAGTAGACTTGTATAAACCTATTATTATAATTATAGCCTTTTGAAAAAATTCTAATGACAATCAATACATTAAAATTGTTGGTTATTTATTTTTTATTTTTTTTCATTTTAATTAAGTTATAATACTTAATTTAATTAATAAGTATTTGACCGTTTGTGTTAATAATTAAGTAAATAATAATTAGCATCAGAGTCTTATAATTTTAATTTTAATTGTTCTTTGTACTTACATTCTTAAACAAATCTTAAATATTATAAATAAAAATACTTGAGTCATTATTTCTACACAAATTTTAATGATTAATGATAGTTAATCATTATTAATGAATCATCGTCATTTATTTTTAGTTGCTTAGTTAAGCAAAAAATCTTTGGTCTTACGATAGAATGTCAAAATTGGTTTTTCATTTGGCCGGTCAACTTACACATCTGGTTAGATGATAATATTATTTTTCTAATTTTTTAGATGTGACTATTATAAATATAAGTTTATAAGTTATTTACAGTTCAACATAACTGAAGATTATTGTTATTATTATTATATAACTGTAATTGTGTAATTTATATTTGAAACATTGGTACCCATGAGCAAAAAAAATGATTTTTTGTATCCCTTTTCCCCTCTTTTATTAATTTTTCAAGTTGTATTATATAATAATATCTAGAAAATTATAAAATAAAGAAGAATAAATATTGAACAAATGATGTTTATATTAGTTTAAAATCAATTAATATTGCTATATAAGTAGGTCTATACACTGAAAATAAAATATATTTTAAATAAATTAAAACTGCTGTCAAGCTTTTAAGCTTTGGCATGCATCCTATCAATATCATCATTGATTTTCTACTACGCTTATAATATTACTATCTTAAAATCAAACAGCAAACAGACGTCCTCAATGCTTGGTAGTACTATATAAATAATAACAATCTGCTTATTAAAAATAATCGTCACATGTCTAATACACTGATAATATTGCTGTGCTCCTCCTCCCATGAAAGCACTATTTGACAATATTATTGCATTGAACAGAAACATTGAAGACATGAACGCGATACGGTATATTAAATGAAAATGAAAACGGTGCGCAGCTTTTTGCGTCGTCAATCACGGTTGTTGTCGTCACCGCGAATGTAACGAATATTGGACTCATCGTGTCGAGAAAAAAATTCGATAAAACATGTCAAAAATACGACGTGCTCTCTTTCCGCACACTTACGTACCGTCGACACGTTGGCGAATAATAACAAACATAATAATTATCGTTAAATTCACGGTTTTGGTCAAGAGGTGGGGCGGCAGCTCTACCGTCGCGGCGGCACTCTCTCTCACTCTCACTTTCTCACCGTCCGGGCGCCGCCGACGTTCGCGGAGACGTGTCGACCGGTATTCGGTGAAAGCCGTCGTGTGGCCGGTCGGCCGGTCATCGGGCGCGACCGCTTGTTCACCGTCGTCGACTTGAGACGACGACAAAAACGGCAAAAACTTAAACGCGGGCCTGTCCGGGATTTGAACCCGGGACCTCTCGCACCCGAAGCGAAAATCATACCCCTAGACCAACAGGCCGGTTGAATGTTCGTGTACAGGTCTAATCATTTAGACGGATCGATGCGAAAAAATTAAATCCGCGCGCGCAAAATATTATACATTCGCCGTACGTACAATGCGTATCGATGCGTATTACACACGGCGAGCGAGAGCACGCGTTTTGCCTATCCGAAGAGCCGGACGTCGTGACGGGCAGACGTTGCGCCGCCGGGAGAGACCGCGACCGGCGCGACGGGACTCGATTCCACCCATTAAATGCCGGTAAAAACTCTCGACGCGTCGGCCGAAAATATTCCCGTTCGACCTTTTTGATCGGAAAATAAAATTATCAGTGGCAACGGTTTTTTTCGAATCACGATGCGTTGAACGCACACACGATAATCTCACATACGATCATTATTTCACGATTGCCAGTTTATCACTATAGCATGCTCCCTATACGTACGAATGTGCTGTTTTTTTTTTATTAAAAAAGCAATGTTTGATACGTTCAAATCATAAATATTATGTGACGTGTCTTCGGTATACTTATTAAATATAATACTATGCCACCAAAATAATATTGCATCACATCTACTATACACTTTAAATATTAAATAAGTTCAAGGGTTATTATGTATGACTCTCGCGCGTCGTGCTTTTTTTCGTATAAAAAATATTATAAAATGACGCCGAGTACTTCGGGTCTTTTCATTTTCGTTCTGTCTGTACATTTACATAATCATGTGTGTGTGTGTGTTTTCTTATTGCAATTTTAAAATATTTAAGAAACAGAATTAGTATACTGATGTAGACAGGGTCGGTTTTAAGGGGGCGCTGGTGGGCAATCGTACACGTTGGAGACGGAAAAGTTTTCTCGGATGAAATGAGCAAAAAATTCAATTTTTTTTTTTCTAAAGAGATTATTTAATTTTCAAATCTTATTTCAAAATAAGATTTTTTTATAAATTATTAACAAAATAATTTGTGAATTTTCGTATTTTTGACGATTTTTTTAAAGATTTTTACTTCTGGTGTTCATAAAAAGCTATTGTGAATTAAATCTCGTATTTTTAAAAAAAAAAATTACACTAATAACTATTCATGAGAGGCTTTCTATAAAATTTTAAAATTTTTGAAAAAAAGTTTAGCTACTACTGTAGATACTTATAATATGAAAAAAATATTATATTAGAATGATAGTGAGTTTATGAATACCATGAGTTTTGAGTTCGAGGAAAAAAAATTCTTAATTCAATATACACTATAAAATTTTCGAAATATTTTTAATTTTTTAAGCTATTTATAAGCATAATAAATTTTTGGGTTTTTTTTTTATTTTTTTTTTATTATTGCCGATAAAAATATTTTTAGACTGTCAAAAAACTTGAAAATTTAGTACAAGATTCTTCATAACTTATTGTAAGTGAAAATTAAAAAAAAGTTGAGCGTAAGTATATTAATAGTTTTTTATAAATATCTAAAGTTAAAATTTTGAAAAAATACATAAAAATCATGAAATTTTTTTTTTATTATTATTAGAAAATTCATAAAAAATGTTCTAATCAAATTTAAGATTTAAAATTTCAACACAAGGATCTCTATAAGTTTTTCTATTTTTTTAAAATGATAAATAAATTAACTGGAACGTCAAACCAATTTAAACATCAATTCAATGACCAACTATAAATTGACCATAGAATACTTAGGTCTCAGGAAATAAAATATATATAACAATAATTATTATAAGTTGGCTAAAACACAAAAAAGAAATTCATGAAAATTTACGTTCCTAAAATTCTACCTGGGGAGGCACCGTGTCCTTTACCTTAAGTATGGTGCTAAATTTGATGTAACAAAAATACCTAACAAATGAAAAATGAAAAGTTGTTACTACCTATGTATAAATAGTTGGACGTATGAAAAAAATTATGAAAATTATATGCATGATAAATAATTTAAGATTTAATAATTTCTGAATATTCTGAAGAATATTTAAAAAAAGTTTTTACCTACATTTCGAATTAATTTACATCAAAAGCATATTGATATTTTAAATAATTGTAAAAAATAAATTACTTGACAAAAATACTTAAACGTTTATAAGTACCATCATATTTTTTCTAAAAATAAGATTTATAAATTAGTTATTTTAAATTTTTCTAAAATCAATTTTAATAAGATTTAAAAATTTATTATTTTTAATATTAATAAAGGTGGCCAAATAGGTAACTCTCAGCTATACAGTATGTATCTAAAAAGGCGTATGTGTTAGTGGATGTGTTACAAATTTTACTTCAATGATATAAAATAATTGTATACGAAAAACGATTCTGAGCGAAGACGGTCTGCCAACCTACATGACTATGGATATTATAAGATATTATTGCTATTAACATAATTCATATTACTAATCATATAACAGTGAGTTGAATAATTTTTTGGAAAACCTTTGTATTTAAAAATGTCATTAAGTTTATAAAATATAATAATATACTTTAAAAGTTCTAAG
Organism: Pentalonia nigronervosa; assembly: GCA_014851325.1. Lineage (NCBI taxonomy): Eukaryota > Metazoa > Arthropoda > Insecta > Hemiptera > Aphididae > Pentalonia > Pentalonia nigronervosa. The sequence continues at coordinate 14,848 of JACXSJ010002344.1, read as the reverse complement.
CACCCACGAAAAATATTTTTTATTTACAAGGAAATAACCATTATTCTTTATTTAAATATTTAATTAGTTGAAATTTGAACTTAAAATGTCTATAAAAATCAACCATGTAAATATGTTTTAAATTTATTGGTTACGAAATTAGCTACTGACGAAAAACCTTATTTAAAATCTTCAATTCTTAGATATATGAATTGAATATTTTATACATTTTTAACAACAAAATAATTTGAAAAATTTTGATAATTTGATAAATTTTAATCAAAATTTGAACTTTAAATGGTTGTAAAAAAAAATTCTGAATGTATATTTTAATATATTTTTGGATCTATTATTTAAACAACTCAAGAGGAACCTTGTATTCAATTTTGAAGCTTTTAAGAAAAATGTTAAGAAAAAAAATTAAAAAATTCGTATGATTAAAATTAGTTCATAAAGTGTTGAAATATTTTTAAAATTGTATAAACTTGTAGAAATTGAGAATCTTAACATTCGGTGAAAATTTCAAGAGTTTGCAATTATTCGTTTTTGAATTACAATAAAATATGTAAATTGTTCTCTGAGAAATCAGTAGTTCATGTCTTATTTCAAATGCTCATAAAAATTAGTTTAACTATCCAGTAAACTCTTTTTTTTTCTAAAGGTAGAACAACTTATGTAGAATTTTGTGTTAAAATTTCAAACATTAGATTTAAACAGAAACATTTTCAATAAATTCTAATTTTCATGATTTTCTCAAAATTTTAACATTATAGTCTTGTTAAAGACTATTTTAGATTTATACACATTTTTTTTTTATTTATTACTAACAACGAGTTATGAAGAACCTTGTATTAAATTTTCAAGCTTTTGAACTAAGCAAAAAAACTTTAATTCACAATAAAAATAATCCGAAAATATCTTATGTCTATAAATAGCTCAAAAAGAGACAAAATATTTTAAAAATGTTATGACATACAGAAAATACTTAAAAAGAACATTTGGTGGAAATTTCATTTATCTACTGTTATTACTTTTTGTGTTACACTAAAAATCAAAATCAATTTTGTTAAAAGTCGGCTTCGTTTTTTACATAATATTTTCGTTGTTTTTCATGACGCATGTGAAAACTATTGGGAATTTTTTACTTTCGATTCCACAAAATATACATAAAGTTCCCTTTTCTATCGGAAAAGATGTTGATAAAAATTGAAACGCTTTTACTGCTCCAAAACGTGATGACAGGCTCAAAAAAAAAAATACACATCATTACAAAATTAATACATTCATCGCTCTGCTCAGAATCTAAAACATATAGATAATGTTGTATGTACATAAAAATTATCTATAGTAAAATAAATACTTCTTGTAATTATTAAGTAATATTCTTTTATATTGATTTACGGAGTTAAGGTCATATTTTCATTCAAAAAAAAAAAAAAAATAATGACTGTTTTTGAACATTGCTTATTTTTTAACGTAAAATAATCATAAATTTTATTTTAGCCTGAGTGGTAATGTGTTTAAATAATTTTTCTATTAATTATATTTTAAATAAACTTAAAATTATTTGGTATTGAATATATTAATATTTATTTTTGGGTGATTATTTCATTTTAATCTTGTTGTCAATAATGTAGCAAATCATGATCTCAATTGAACATTAAAATATTGTGTTAATTATACCATCAAAATGTAATTACATAGAACTACGTAATTATTTTTAAAATAAAAAAAAAACGTAATTTAATAATCTATATATAATATATATAAATATAATATTATATAATATATATAATTTATATATATATATATATATAAATGGAGCCAAAAATGTATAACAATTCATCAATTGTGAACGGCTGTGCCGATTTCGCTCAATTTTTTTTTCATTTGTTCGTAATTTCCAGGAGATGATTTTAACGAAAAAAAATTTTGGAAAAACCCAATCCCGGGAGGTGCTTAAACATGGATTTCAGATTTACGATGGAAATATTTGTTTATAAATGGCTGCTATACCACCAATCTCTGTTTATTTATAAGGTTGTCAATGGTTACATATTTATAACTATTATAATTAGTAAGAATACATTATCATATACATATTTTTGTAAATAAATTTATTGAAAAAAACAAATCTTCGGCACGGGCAACCGTCGCAATGTTTTTTATACCTAATTCTGATTTCACTCACTTACGCACTTCATAGGGTCCTTTATCCACCGCAGGTGGATTCCCTACCTGATAATTTACTGCTCGCATATTGTCCGTGATCTAATGCAGTGAATTGCCTACCTAGGTGGTTTAAATGCATATAAATCACTTCAGGTTAATCTTAACTTAATATTTGGCTCAGGCAACGTTGGGCGGGACAGCTAGTAAACTATAGTTATTATACATTAAACAGTTTTTTTTATTGTATTCCAATAATATTTCAAATACTTATAAAACCATTTGAGTATTGATTGGAGAATACATTGGCTAAAATAATTATTCAATATGTTTTTTATACAACCATAAAAAAAAAAAATAAACGCATTTTAGTTTATATTGTTTTAAATATATTTTTGAAATAATAGGCATAATTATCAGTTTATAAAAAATTATCATGGCACAGAATAATAATATGACGTATAAGAAGTATTAAAGCGATTTAAATATAATGTGTCTGAAACGAACGCCATAAGGTGTGATGTTTTTTTTTACAATGTCTTTTTACAATTATTATTATGAACTGCCTACTAACAGTTAAAATAAAAAGAGCGAAAAGGTTTCCGAGTATTGTAATAGTACACGTGCTAATCACACTTCGCATAATATGAATAATCGAGTTATATTATATATAACCGTTGAAATAATTATTATTTAAAGAAAAATGTCATTTTTTTAAATTTATTTTTTTCTTTTTACAACGCAAGTCTCGCGAGACTATGAAGTGGACTGACAAACCACCTCCTCCCTTCCTGTCCTGTACCATATCCGCATTTCAAGACGTAGACCGAACATAAAGGTGAGGCACGTCACATATATATAATGCGGAAAATGCGTACAAAGTGAATGAAATTCTTGGAATAAGTATACCGAGTGTTTATATTATATATACACACACACACACACATATATATATATAAACTATTGGTTGTTAATGTTAGTGGTAAATTTGAATTACGCAAATCCCTGGGGAGGAGAGCGTAGAGAAGAAAAAACACACATTTCAACGGAGAACGGAGAAATTACGGCGTTTGAGAGACAGCAGCAGCAGATGGTACTCTCAGCTGCATTATCACAATTTAGAACCGTTTTCCGGTCGAATGTCCAAGAACTCGTTTTTCTGGAAATTCGTTTCACGTGCGGTTATATTCGGTACACGACGGTGAATTCTTCGAGATAACAAAGTTCTTTTGGTATTTTTTTTTTTTTTTTGAGGGAGGGGTGATTTAGAGTAGGTGTACCAAAACGCCAGAACGCGACTATATTTTGAATATTATGGCTACAGTTTGCGTGTACCTACGACGAAAATTCGATTCGATTTGCGTTCGTAAAACACAATTATACTCGTATATTTTGCGGTCGTAAAATAATAATATGACGCACAACAATTATTTTTCTTTCGCACACTACGTTAACTGCAAGAGCCGTCGTACTCAATATTTAACGATTTATGGCTTGGCAGTGAAAGGATATTATTATGGCCACATAATAGTATATCGGTTATGTTTTTATTATATTGAACTAGTATGATGATAGTATACAATGTGTATTATTTATTATATAATATTAAAAAAAGTGCATGCTGTTGTAATATTATTATTATGTTATTTGTAGTGACAATCTTACAGTGGTTTATCGTCTAGTTTATCGTTAAGTTTTACACTAAACCAAGGCTAGTATTTTAAATCAAAATTTCATTTTACGTTAATTATAATCTAAACCAGTGGTTCCCGACCTATTTTATTCTACGCTCCCCTTATAAATTTTCAAAAATATCATGCCTCCCTCCTTTCCCCCTTAAATTAGAATTTGGACGAACTTTTTTTTAGTGAGCCGTTCAAATAAATTTTATAAAATAACTATATAAAACTAATGACTTACTCCTTTTTTCATAATTTTAAAAATAAAATATAGATAAATGGACTTTATAATTAATAATATTTTTTTATATTTTTGAATACAATTTTATAAATATGTTCATATTAATTATTATTGGTAAAATTGTTTTAATGAGAAAACTGTTTTTTTTTTCACCAAGTCTATAACTCATGGGGATTGTAATTTCATCATAACTATTATATTCCCTCGTGCAGTATCTAAATTCCAACCTGGAGAGAATCTCCCCTTCCTCCTGTTGAGAGCCACTATTTTAAACATTACACAATTTTTATGTTTATCGTTTATCGTTAAAAATAATATCTAATGCGGGGAATAGCCCGGACACGGAATATAATTAATTCTTGGATTGATCACTAAGATTGATTTCTGAATCTCGTGGAATAAAAATTTCTATGAAATCGACATTATGTAACATTTAAGTAATTGGATTTTAAATTATTTCATTTTGGGTTATTTGTTGTTTAATGATATATTATACATTTTGTTAAACGTTGTTAATCGTTGTGTATTTTGTGGTATTTAATTATTATTGTTTACCGTTTTCCTTTTTAATTATGTTTACAATTTTCAATCGTTTTTTGTCATATATAACTTTACTGTAACGTTTGTAAGCCCCTCACAAAACGTTTTAAAATCTGGACAAATGTATTGGTTTTCCGAATTCTTTTGTGTTTTTGACTCTGACAGAGTTTAATATTATAGTAAATACCTATTAGAAAAATATAATATTTCGGAAAAACATAAATAAAAGAAAGTTCTTGTAAAAACGCTATAATATTATGGTATTTAAAATAAAATTTTATTTTTCATTCTGTCGATACAACAAACAAAGGCTGATCTCGTAAAAATTGAATATTTCTAAACAAAATTACAATAATGAAATGACTTTGTTTTTAATTAAGACACAAGTGAATATTATGTACATTTATTATTGAAGTCAGTAGTAATTAATATTAAAACACAATCATTATATCGTGTTAAAAATATCACAAGTCAAAAAGAACATTTATTGGACTACATAAGTAAATAAAATGACGGATGAGATTAATAACAAATAGTAATATTTTAAAAATAAATGTGATAAACTCAGCAGGTCTGCGAATGAACGAGAGCGCAATATCCCATTAGGTAACTTTTTTCAACTTTAGCGTTTCGTTTCGTAAAGTATTTCAGTTTTGAGTATTATTTTGTACTAATTATATGCCTACTCTTTTATTATAGATAACCAATATTATTCATTAGTCTATATTATTGCAATAGAATGTGTGCATATAAATATTTTAAATCGGTTTAGAATGACATAGTATTATATAATATAAACTATAAATAATATATGAACTACTATAGATTATTTTACTTGGTATTTTTTGTCGTGTAGTTAAAAATAATCAACTAAGCTTAAGATGTCACTCTTGTTTAAATCTTTCCCCGGAATTCCATTTGAAACGTCAATGGTGCTGCAAAGACTTACTTTAAGTAAATACATAATACGCACCTATACTATTAAACAGATTTAGAGTAAAATTACTGTCACACAAATACAGTTTAATAATGTCAGTCAATGTTAATACTACTTTAAAACTATGTACTTCATAGTGAAAAAACAATTTTTATTCTTATTTTATGTGTGTAATATATTATATTAAATAATGAGTAAACATAAATCATAATAACTACACATTATTCATCAAAAAAAGTATATTTATTTGTTAAACTATATACAACATTTGAATTCGTATTGCAAGTTGATAAGTTACTTTACTACCTACTATACGTTAAATAGATACGAGAAGGGGAATGTCTCCACAATTATCATATTTTCTGATAAATATTTTTTATCCTGATAAGCATATCAATAAATTTGAAATCAATCAGCGTAAATTATTGATTCATAAAATAATTATGTCTGCCGACATCAATACTCTGTGTAGGTAATGAACATTAATAATCACAATTATATAATAATATATTATTATTATAATATGCTATGTATTATGTAGATAATTTTATTAGCCGAGATGATTGAAGTGGAAAAAATACGGAACCATATAATATTAAACAAAAATATTACTGTATAATTGTATATTGTGTAACATCATAAAATTTGCGTTCAAAAAGCTAAAGTGTTAAAGCTGTTCAACCATTAATTAAATTTTCTCTCCGAGATGATGATAGTAGTAGTTAAGTTTACCACCTAGCAGGTAAGCCCAAGGAAATGTTAATAATCTAAATATAGCTTTATTTATAAGACTCGAGCAACTTAAACGTCTTGAACGCATTCAATTTGATAATAATAGTATAATGTTAGACATTAATAATTCAATTAATTACGAAAGATATTTTACTAAAATATTATATTACCGTGTCGTTTAAAATGTGTTTTCTAATTAAAAATATACTCAATTTTAATCCCAAAATTATAACCCAAGGTGAGCTGAGCACCTTTATAATATTTTATAACATTAATACCTATAAAGCACAGCGTGTTCGACGGAGCAGCGTTCAGCTGAATTATATTTACGAGTGGCTGTAGCGACCTCACAGGAAAATGCAAATTGAAAACAAACTATAATAATAATAATAATAATAATAATAATAATAATAATAATAATAATATGTATAATGTAATATAATATTTACATAAATATATATTATATAGACGCGTATGGTTACGATTTGTTTCCAAATCTCAAATATATTACCCAACATGGAAATATGGAAAATATTAAATACGAACAAATATATGACAAGAACCGTCATAAAACAATCAAATGTTTGCGTATTTTCTTTTATGGATAATAATAATAGTCCTGCGGTTGAAGACGCTTGCTATGCACGCACTTCGCTTGTTCCCTTATCTTTGCAAATAGTGCTACAATGTTGAATTTTTCTGAGTGTTTTTTTCTCTTCTCTCTATTATCGAACACTATTTCATCCTCATGCTCGCTAGTGTATTGTGCATAAAACTTACTACACGTATAATGCTTACGTTTAACACTTAGTGCATCTAAAATAACCTAAAAGAATAAATACCATCGTTTCGGCGAATACGACGACGCATACGGCATCGCCATATTTTGAGTTTGCTACATTCGATAGTCTAATTACCTCGATTATGTCAAATTCAAATTCAACCAAAAATAAAAAGATTATTAATAATAAAAATGATAAATCTGCAAAATCCGCAAAATTCACAATCAAACATACTATAACATCTATTAAAAATGTATGTAAAAATGCAATTAAACCAATCGTATCCAATGAAAACAAATATCAACACTTCAAATACTGGCTGACAATCCAAACAAATAAACGTAATCTCTCTAGTTCCTCAAACTCGACAACGAATTCTTCATCTTCCACTGCACGAAATCAAAATAAAAAAGAATAAAAAAATGTTCGCCATACTCAACTGATTTCAACCGCTTTTTCGAGACGAACCTATTCTAAAATTGTCAAATAAGGCCAATCCTCAAGATACTGATGAAGTTGATGAAGCATTCAAATCCGCTCATCTTATCTTTATTAAAAACGTGATAGATTTCCCTGGCCTTTGCTCAGCTCTAATCGAAGCAATAGTTATCGATAACTTTATATGCAAGTCATCAACCGATCGTTTAAAAATACAAACTTCAAGCCCAGCTGCATACAGAGCTCTTGTTCAATACCTCAAAAGAAAAGAAGCTGAGTTCAATACCTATCAATTAAAGAGGATAAACCACTATGCGTAGTCATCCGCAACCTTCATACCTCCACACCAATAGACCTAATCAAAGAAAAACTTAAAATGCACCTATTTAAAGTAAAACAAGTTACCAATGTACTAAATAAAGTGAACAAAAATCGCCACCTGCAATTCTTCGCCGATCTTGAACACATATGTCAAAAGAAATTTTCCAACTGACTTCCTTTCTTCACTCAAAAATAAAAATCGAAGTACTGTACAAACTAATGTTTTAATTGTCAACAATATAGGAACATCAAAATTTATTGTAGTTATCAACCCAGATGTGTCAGATTCAGAGAAGATCACCAATCATCTGACTATCCCAATTCATGCGACGCTCCTTCAAAATGAGCCCTCTGCTCTGGAAATCACCCTGTCAACTACAGAGGCTGTACAATTCACAAAGATCTTTAACAAAGAAAAAGACACAACTCAACAAGTAATTTTATGCATGTTCATACCAATTCTAAACCTTTAAATGTGCAAGGAAGTCACCCATCTAGAAACAAATTTATAAGCAACAACCAACTCAAACACAAATTTACGCTCAGGCCACGTTAAACACTCTCTTTGACCATACCTTATCTTTTGCTTGTGCAGAATAAGTTACATACATAAATAAAATACTAACAGACTTTCTAGTCAACTTTAAAACTATTATTAACCCACTTATGGAAATTTTTGCCAAAGTAATTTCCAGTCTATCCAAGCTATTAAATAAATAAAATGTTTAATAACAACACAAATAATTCAGTCACTGACAAATCATTATGAATACTTCTATTTAATGTTAATGATCTAAAAAGTACGTCCACGAACTTGAAACTATCTTAAACAACAAACGTAAAACATCGCTCTCATAACCGAAACGCATTTCACTATGTATACTTCTCTCCATATTCCAGGCTACAAACTGATTAAAACAAACTAACCCGACAACACTGCACATGGCGGTGTTGCTATCTTTGTTAATTCGTCAATTATATTTAAGTTTGCAGTTCGAAATGTTATAAATAATAAAGTCTAATACACACATACACACACATACACAGTTATATATCGATGGTATAGTGTAGTGCTTCTGAAACTTTTTTGTGAAAATCTCCCTTAAATTTAATGTAAAATTGTCAAGGCCCCTTTAATCATTATGTATATACTAAAATTACATATATTATTTTACACATATAAATTATTAAAATGTATTGGAGATTAATATTTTTTAATAAAATATTGATAATAATAATAATAATAATAATAACTATAATAGTATTAAATTTTAAATATATATAAATACAAGTAAATTGACAATACCTATAAAACTATTGAAAAATATTCAGTAAAAATGTAGATAATTATTAATTTGAAGGGTGGGCTTGTATATTTTTGTATAATATATTTATATTCGGTGTGATATTTGAGACTGCAATGCGTAAATTTGCTTCTAAAGACTGCTGTGAAAGGTATTAATTATGTTTGTTTTTTATTATTTGAATTTGTAAAAATGCAGTTTCACATAGATATGTCGATGTGAAAAGAATTAGTATAAGTAAAGCCACTTTTGAATTTAATGGATGCTCTTCTTGCTGCCGTCTTAACTAAAATTCATTTTGTTCTGTTTCATTAAATTCGGTTTCAAGAGTTTTTTTTTTTCATAAATTCTTAAGGCCTTAAGAAAATAGTCTAAGTAAAATAAATATTTTACAGTTTCCAGTTTGAAAAGCACTTATATAGTGCACAGATGTGGTAAGCGACTTTTAATAATTTGTTCAGTAGAGTAGAACCATTTGGAAGTTTACACCATTTTTACACATATTTTGGGTTTAAGTCATAGAACTTTTTTATTAGTTATCTAGTTTTTATGTTAATTATGTCTTTTAACATGTTTGAAACTTAATAATAACATGAATATACTTAGTTTTATTGAAATACTTTTGTTGTGAGCAAGCATATCACATTTGAACACAAAATGTTTTTTTAACTATAAAATAATACATACTTTCAGTGTTAGGCCCAAATAACAAAAAAATTAATTGAATAAAGATAAAGATAAATGCACTTTATTTTATTTAAGATACAGATAAAAGATAAAAATATTTTATATAGATAAGTTACAGATAATTATTAATTAAGTATATAAATATAAATTTAAATTAAATGATTACAAAAAAATTAATATTATGTACATTGTGCCTGTATAATACGGTTATTTTCTTCTAAATTTATTACATGTCGTTTATTACTAAACATTAACTTCAAAAAAACTATGAAATCAGGAATAACCAAGGCAATACTATTATAAAAAAAAAAAAAAAATATTTATTACAGATACAATATTTTGTAGATCGTGTTATGTAACTTACAAGATGCGCCAGAGGCAAAAATAATTATATTCAGAAATATTCGGACATACCTGGGAAAATGTTCACAAAAAACACCTATCTTGTGAACTTATCTGAATAAGTGAAATATTTAACTAAAATAAATATTTAGATAACTTGTAAATATTTATAGAGATAAGATGAAAGATAAATAAACAAACATCTAAATGAGTTCTAACACAGTATATTTATATTTCAAACAATAATGTAGCCTGGTGGATAAAATATTAAACGAACGCATACAATATTTGTACTTCATATTATTATTTTGAAGAATAAAATGAAGAATTATAATATAGTACTTGACTCATTATTGCAAAAAAGTCACTTATTACCACACTTGTGCTAGTGGAACCACCATCGATATGTGATATTATATCACAATGTACTCTACCTAAGGAATATATTTTTATTCAAAAGACGAGTAACATTATTATTAGAGTTCAGATTTATATTTTCTTGAAATCCTTAAAATATGATGTTTTTATATTGTTTAAATTATTAATTAATTTCTTCGAAAAAAAAATATTCATAAAATATGTTTTTTCCTTAAGAATTCTATATGTTATCAATTGTAAAAATATCTTGCTCTCGTTTATAACAACTACATACACTAGAAACAAATATATATAAAATTATAAAAATCCTACATTTAATTATTATTATTATTAGCGTGCAGGCCCGCTGGTATCGGAAGGAACGCAAAAAGGCACAGTGCGCGCTTACTTTTAAAACGGGACCGAAGCTGCTTGGAGAAACGGTCGTCGAGTGCCGTGTGCAGTTAATGCAAAGTTAAAAGCTCACATCAATCAATTAGGGACGAGCTGACCTCTGACGACCCGCCGCGGTCAGGGTTCGCCGCCGCGGCGGACGAGAAAACCGATGGTCGCGGTGTTTCACTTCGTCCGATTTTCTCCTGCGGCGGCGGTGATAAATCAAAAATGTTTTGTAAATTCAAGTCGCGATATAATATTATTATAATATGATGTACCTACCATATTATCATTATCATATCATGACGTGCCAGTTGTACCACAGAGTGGCCACCGAGATTAGATTTCTTAAAAATTATACACATTTTGTTTGTTCGTACTAAAACTTAAAATTATAATTTGGTTATTAAACTAAAATTAGGCGTGAATTACATTATAGGATATTATATTAAAGTCCATTTTGTTTATCGTCTGCAAAATTCTAGGTTAACCCCGTCATAGCTCGCATGTGAGAATTTACCTCGAAAATTGCTTAAGATTAGAACTGTTGGCTTCATTATAGTTGTATTTCCCCCTAATTCGTAGTACCTTATGAGGAACTAATTAAAAATAGATTTATCGATGAACGGCCACTTTTTTGATCCAATATGGAAAAAAATTAGCTTTGTGAAATAATCTTAATCATTTTTTTCTTCTATTTAAAATTTTTTTTCGAAAACCAAGCCCTATTCCAGAAAAAAATTGAAAATAATAGTTATCTCCTGCAAGGTGACCGAGTTATGCTCTTAACTTTGAAAACGCACTCAAAAACGCTAATTTTCTCGGTGTCGAGACCTATTAAACACTACAGATGATGAATTCCTCGCAACAAAATACCGCCCCTAATTACGAAATTTTGACGAAATCCTCAAAATTGGGATAAAGCGTATAGGTACATACATACGTAATACAATTATTATTAAAATTGTCTGTTGAGTTAATATGTACTATACCCAGTGGTATATTTAGGAATTTTTCATAGGGAAGGAGGCCTAACTAATTTTTACACTAGAGACTAAAGAACGTTGGTCATAAAGTACAAAACGTATACGGAATAACAAAATATATTCACGATACTCATTTGAAATATGAATACTTAAAAACTAATTAACAAAAATTGTTAAAGTTTATGAGTAGTATCAGGCAAGTTTTATTGAAACAGAACAAGTGCAATATTTTAACTACCTACTTATTTTGTAATTGTTCACCCGAGTTAACAGTCTGAGATAATATTTGTTCTGTAATAATAGCTAAAACTCTAGATAGATGAATTTTATTAGTATCACTACACCTTATAGGTTTTTAACTGGCAAGTGGCAACCATGCATAACAATAATGAGAACAATACATTTTTCTTTAGCGATTACGTAAAAAAAATAACCTTTTATTTGGTTACAACTTATGTTACTACTATGTTAGTACAGAATATATCAATATATACATTAAATGTAAAGATAGGTATTAATGAGAAACCCGGGAGAGTTCCGGACCCCATAGACCTCCCTCCCCCGTAAATACGCCACTGACTATACCGTTAAAGTGCCATTACGAAAATGACGATATTATAGCGCAGTGGCTTGGGTGATTTTTTTTTCAAAAAAATCCTTTTACCTCGCTTAACCACTTTTTGTTTTTTTTTGAGCAACGATATAGATAATTTCTTCTCGTGTTCGTCGTGTGACGTGCGGGTAACAGTTATTGCCTAATGGTACCTATAATGGTCGCATATAATATGTACGCGGGGGAGATATAATACGACGACTGACCGACACTCGCGCGTGCATCGACGTCAGTTTGAAATATTAATAACCGTCTCTGTTAGGTTATACACCATACAACTGTTGTGTTGCTACTAAGGGCAACGGTAATCATTATCTGTGAATAATATTATTGTCCCTACAATAATAATATTATGACGGTTACCGACGGCAGCACTCCGACGAAAATAGCTAAAGTCACATGCCGTAATAAAATACGCCGACAGCGAAGAGGTAGAACGATTATTTTTGATCGGTTGAAAGTTTTTTTTTATTTATTTATTTTTTTTTTTATTTAATTCGGTGTGATCGTCACGTCGATCGTTTTGGCTTTCCGTTCGTGTCGCCATTAAACCGCTTGTTTGGAGATGTGAGCCAGGTACAATTGTACAAGGCTTTTATAAACCATACAGTTAAAATCGAGTGACCAATTCATTTAAAATATGTTTACATGTATAATGACTATAATATTACGATTTGGGTACTTTCTACTGTGCAATATTTCGGTAGTCTTGCAGAATCTAGACATATTATAGGTACTGTATTTAGTCTTTTTAATTAACACTTACCAAACTTTCATTTTTAAACACACTACACAGAAAAATGTGAAATTTACCTGTGAAAATTTGTCGGTAAATTTAAGTAAGGTTCAGTAAATTGTAAACATTTTTAAGTTATTTTTCCTATCAAGCCTATTCCTGAAATTATTCATACCGACAATAATTATAATATTTAAAATTTATAATTTGAATCATTAATGACACTTTTTATAACTCATAAAAATAAAATGATAACGGTTTTAAATAAATGAATCAGTATAAAATATATTGAATACGGGTTATATAAATATATATTAATAAGAAATATACTTTAAAATTAAAACTGTGAAAATAAGTAACGATATCATTGGTCACGTGTGTTAATACAGTATTTATACCTTTTATAAAAATTTTTAAGTATGATTCACTCCTACGATGTTTCGGTGCATCATTTACGTATATTTTGTGATGCAGCTCATCATGCGTTTCTAGTGTTTAACGAGTATTCGATTCACACGAGTTACTAGTTTCAATACCAATATTTTATTTCAACAAGTTCATTTTAATACGATAATACGACTTACACAAGTAGTTAACAGTAACATATTATAAAAAAACGTTATTATAATATTATATATTTTATTGTTTTTGTGATATTCCTCGGTGTCGACTATTCATTCCCATTCAACATAATGACTTCACGATAAATACCATCTGCGTGCGATTCATATTTGGATTTCACACGTATTGTCAAGGCAACAATATTATTATTATGCTTTATCGAACGGACAATAAGACCATCGTAAACGTGTTTCGTTGAGATCACTGAAACTATTGTCATTAACATCCATAATTAAGCAACGTCGTTAAAATGCCACTGAGCGTTGTAGGTACTTGTTGTATCATAATAATAATAATATGAATTATGGAGTTCGATTCAAGTTTACATCCATAAATTAAAAACCACTAGAACGTCATTTTATAAGACTGATTTGTTTTTGATTTCGTTGCTGGGGCTCATCATTATAGTATCACTAAAAAATACAATTATTATTTTCATATCGAAAATGACAATGATTTCAATATTGTTATAATTTATTCGTCGAAAGACGATTTTGAAAATCTTTGTACACTCGTATAATATGTGTATGTCTTATGATAGGTACTATATATTACGTGTTAAAGAGATTTACTTTCACATTAACAGATTAATGAATGGTACCTAGCTAAAATGTATTGCATTGTTATTTTTTTTTATTATTTAGGGTTACCACAAATATTATTATCTTAAACCCATAAATTGCTTGCGCATAAACAGTTGAAATAGTTTTCAGGAATAATAATTAAATATGGAATTGGTAAATACCTGTCTCAGTAGCTCGTTTAACATTCAGTTATAATTGCACAGATTTCAATACTCAGCATCAGAAATTAATTGGCTACATTAGTGGTACTAGCCGCAAGTGTTTACGTACTACCTACATACTAGTATAGGGTGAAACGTACCCAATTATAATATCGGAGTTTCGAATTTGAGATTTATCGTCAAAATAAATGGAAAAAATAATTTATTATATGTATTACATTATCTGTATTAAAGTTCCCCCCC
>JACXSJ010002343.1:0-48061 GCA_014851325.1 Pentalonia nigronervosa | reverse complement strand
TAGTTGAGTGACTGGAACGAAATCCGAACTGGATGTCAGGCAGGATATGTTCATTTTGTGCTATTCGCATTAGCCTTTTTAGAATTATTTTTTCAAATATTTTACCAAGTGTAGGCAGAAGACTAATAGGTCTGTACGAGGTAGGACAGTTTGAAGGTTTTCCTGGTTTCAATATTGTTATGATAATGGAATACTTCCACGTGGGGGGGAAATATGAAAGGCGAAGTAGGGCGTTGTAAATGTAAGTCAGCCATATAATTGATTTAGGTGGAAGGTTTTTGATAATTTTGTTAGAGATTTTATCATGTCCGGGTGACTTGTTATTTTTTAGATTTTTGATAATGTTGGAGACTTCAGCAGGAGTTGTGTGTTTAGCTGGTAGGGCCATTGGTAGCGGAGAGAGTAGAGCTGTATTGACTAAGTCTATGTGATTTGGACTGGGAAGTGAAGAGTGTGGCTTAAAAGAATCAGCGAGGTGAGAGGCTAATAATTCCGCTTTGTCTTGATCATCAACTGCTAGCGAATTGTTTTCTCGGAGTAGTGGTGGGAGCGTTTCCTTGTGTTGAAGTAAGGACTTGGTTTTTTTCCAGAGAGTGCACGCATCACATTATAATATTATTATTATTTGTATAGTGTTAACACGCATTATAAATATCTGGTGTTGTAAAAAATACTTTGTAATGATTATTGGATTTTAAATGCATTAATACGGTCACTCATTATATTTCAATTAAAAAAAAAAAAAATTAACAAAATTTGAAATAAAGAAAACAAGATTTAGATGATTTTACTAATCTAATTCTAAATGGAAATGTATACGTACAATTCATTATCTAAATAGTCCAAAAATGCATATTAGAATAAATTATATAATCGCTATACGGTTGTCGGTTAATGTTTATATCAAACGTTTGATAACAATACATTTTGAAAGATCAATAAACAGTAATATAGTTCCAAAATTATAATATATATATATACTTTACATTTAATAATAATATAATACGTGTGTATCATGATTGTCGTGGCACACCTGCATACGGTTTGTGATACACTATTGTTTCACAAAACACTGGTTAAGAACCACTGGTAAAAGAGATCAAACAAAGTATTTAATAGTATAACGGTATTAGTATAAACGGTATTTATTAGTAAAAAAAAAAAAATAAAATAAAATTGTTTAAACCACCTTCGAAATACTTAAAAAATAAAATTATAAGAATAATTTACAACACTGCCAATGTGGTGTCATCAACAATCGTATCGCGTAAAATTCTCCGCTCGTTTATTATTTGTTATCATTATTATCATTACGCCGATCAATTCGTACGCATAATATTATGCACCACATCGTGCAATACGACCAAGCAAGCAAAAAAAAAAAAAACACTGCTCACGTGTGCAGTCGTGCAGATATTAAAATTTAATGATATACGTGTTATTATAACACGCCGAGTGCGTGTGTATATGTGATATGTTCACACACACGCGCAATATGATATAAATTATAATATTATACGTAGGGCACATACGTCGGTGGTGGTGCTGGTGCTGGTGCTGCAGCAATTTCTTCGACAAAGGCACGCGCGTTACCCGTTCCACCAGAATCGAAATCCCCAGCTTTTATTATATGATTATTACTATTATTATCGTATACCTATATAATATGTGTACGTCGCGAGTGAGACGACCACCGTCGGCGTTTTCAGGTTAAGTTAGGTTAGGTCTCGTTTTTTTTTCTCTCTATTCCTCCCCCCTCCCCCCATTACTCTCATCCTTCACTCTCTCTCTCTCTCTCTCTCTCTCTCTCTCTCTCTCTCTCTCTCTCTCTCTCTCCCACTCGTACATTAAATGCTATTTATACATGTTTTATATTTCTTCTCTTACATTTTATACGTTTTTTTTTTAAATAATCAAACGATTGCTGCAGCTCTTGAAACGTGTACCGCCATATATTTATATATTTATGGTGTATGTAACATGGGTATATATATATACAGGCACAATATCAAACGCGAAACACCGTATCAGCTTTCGGGAGCGTGAGAGAGTTTGTGCGTCGCCATAATGCTCGCCGTCAATACACGATTTCTGCCTTTGGCCGTTTTTCGAATGATATGTTTGGCGTCAAACGACGACAAGATTTTCCGCACTCGTTTCTCAGGTCGCTGTAGCCGTTTTGAATAGGAAATTTATCTTAAAAACTTTTATCGTAACCGATATAGGTACGTTTGTCAGATATTTCTGTCGTGATGATATTGATATTGAACAATTCGAGATGTCCACTCCAAATAGGTTATCAAAAGCGATGATGACGAAATTTTAATGAAACAATACTTGAATTTTATATTAGCCGAATATGCTTATTATTTCAGTTGATTTTTCGTTATTCGTTTAAAACGTTTTATCGTCTAATGAATTTGAAATTTTTAATAAATTTTTCGACTACGATATTAAAAAAAATATTTTCTATGAATTCTGGATTCGGAGTTTCACTATTTGCTGCCTTGAAATCTATATTATAGTAAAACAATATTTATACCTAATAATTATTCGGAAACAGGTCGCCACATCTCACGCCGGGAAAATGTCTGATTTCGTTCATTTCAGATTTGCTAAATTTTAAAATCTACACTATTTTGAAGGTAAATAATTAATATTTGACAAAATAATATCCACCGGTCAAATACTTAGATACATTCGAGAGGTCCACTACGATGTCTCGCGATCAACTCACTTTACAGTGTAGAGCACACAAGAGCCACTAAAATTCCTCATGAACTGTGTAGAAGGCAAAAAAAGTGTCCTCAAATCGCCAAGATGCTTAGTCAATTTTAGAATTAGGAGTTATCACTGCTGTAGCTATTATCTACAAGTGTATGTTACTCAGAAAATATCATTATGCCTAAATATAGCGAACACGATAAGATATTATCCTTCTACTTCGTATAAATTATATAATTGATATTACATTAATTATTACTATTGTATACGTCATATATTGTAGTATACGTTATATGATTAAAAAAAAAAAAAATAATTGTATTCTTAATTACATTTGAGGTGTTTGACAATATGTTCATATAAACGGTTATTTTACCATGCAGTGTGTAATATTATACTAAAATATTCTATTAACTATAAACGAACTACACTAAAAAAAAAAAAAAAAAGAGTATAAAAATATTGGAGTATTCATTCAAGAAATATGAAGTTTTTTTTAGAATCAATTTAATTTATCTGTATTTATGGAACATAAAACGAGGATAGATAATGTGTGGGTACTATCCAAGTGGATTCTATATTGACTTTATAATATGTTATATGAATAACGCATAAGAAGCATGAAAAAATTGCCAGAAATTGATCGCAAACATGTTTCTAAAAATCTCCTGGCGTTTCTATAAATTATGATACTCCATACATTAACGTACCTGACTAAACTGAATTCGTTTATATTCGTGCTCTCGATATTTCATGAAATTGACCTTATTTAATATAATATTATGTACGTTTAAAATATGAAATAATCATTATTTACTCGTCCTTTGAACTTTTAAGCGTTTGTATAATTTTAATGAAATATGTATGTTATAAATACTATTGAAAAAAAAATAATAATACGATTGCTGTTAAATATACCGCACAATACCGTATTTGAAAAGTATAGTTATTATTTCTATGTATTTAGTAATTTATACGAATATGTATAAATATATTTTAAAATATTAAATTTAAAAAATGTCATATTAATATTCTTCAATATTAGCCACAATAACGTGTCGTCAGGTTTTCTGCATAAGATGATATTTTGATAGTATTCTTAAATTAAATTCACTAATGAAAAGGTAAACAAATAAATAATTTAATTAAACATTTTTAATTTTAATTTATTTTTGATTACCAATTTAATGCTAAAATACTATTTACGATAGTATAATTTATTATAATATTAATAAATAAAGACAACATTAAAATATATGTATTAAATTATACGGAAACACATATTAATTGCAAATATTATTAATATTTTTATTTTTATATCACAAAATTAAGTGAAATTAAAAAACAAATATTTATAAACATTCACTAGAATTCAAGCAATAGAAAAATATCTTTATAAATTGAAATGGGTGAATTAATATTATAGTTAACTATCAAAATAGGTATCAAAAATAATTACATTAATTTAAATTAGTGTTTTATTATAAACCATCTATATGTATAAATATGAGCTTAATATTAATTTAAATTCGAAAGTGAAGTATCGCAAGCATTTAAAGGCGTTATATTAAATATATAGCTATAACTAGTTTAAAATTTAAAATTTAATTTTCGACATCGTGAGGTTGAGAATAAGTGTAAAACTTTTGATTGCAATTTTAATTATTTAATCAACCATCGTGATTTTTATTTGGGAACATAATTTTTCGAAATTCAAAAAAAAAAAAAAAAATGTACTCAGTTTATATTAGTAAGAGGTATACTCGTAACAAGGAAAAGCTTTATATAATATGTGAAATCTGTACACAAGGTAATTTCATATTCACCTGTAATTTTGCATATTTAGAGAAACGCTGATCATAATTAAATTCATAATGCCTTGTCATAAGCTCTACTAAACTTTTCGGAATATAACTGTATAACCCCATTAAAAATGTATGTTATCTTAAACCAGTATACATCAGTTTATACTCAAACTTCAGTACCACTATAACGGGATTTCAATAGGTTTTGGCATGTATATTATAGTTTCGTAGCGATAATAATAATAATAATAATTATTATTATTATTATAATTATTATTATTATTATTAATATTATCTCTTTAGCTCATAATATAATGCATTGATTATTCAACGCCAGACGCAATTCCTCGATGTACGCATATTGTACACGAATAAAAAACTTTAAAATAAGACATAACCACGTCGCTTGGATTTAAAAATGTTGCAATTTCTAATACCCAAAAATATAACAATATTCTGCAATCTTAATATATTATGATTGCCACTAAAATAAATGAATTAATATTTATATTTTTTTTTTTTTTTTTTGTATTGATAGTGATTTGAAATGGGTTTACTTAGTTTCTCAAAACCATACGACACACTATCATAAAAATTATTAATTTGTTTTTATTATTTATTTTTTTTTTTGACTTAACATTTACTCGTAGTTCACATCAAAGTGTTTTTGATGTGATTGTTGGTGAAACAACAATGAACGATTATTTCAGTGTACAGATGTAGTTACCATTGGTATAACAATGCGTATATTTATAGAATCATCTCCTAAAATATCGATGTATTCATTTATATTTGATTTAATACACAAATATCTAGAAAAATAACCAATTAGATCTCATAATAAGTGAGAGATCTTTAGGTGGTAAAATTGATTTTTCAACATCATAAAGCAAGCATTAGTCCAATTTAAGTTATTTTTTCTGTTATGGTTTTAAAAATATTATTTATTGCCGCCTAGTGGTGAATAATAACTGTCGTAAAATCTAACGCGATCTGTAGACTATAACAGTAACGATATGAACACCAAGTTGCCAGTGTAGAATAATATAAGACATATTGAGAGATGCAAATTTTAAAACACTAGAACTCGATTTTGAAATTAAATTTATAGATAATCTTAAGCGGCGACAATTTCGACAGTAGTATAATCGCAAAATGTGTTCGAACGAATGTATTTTCGTATTTTATATGTAACAATATGAGGGATTCGTGAAACTTTTTCAAACCGAAAGTTTTGTATTCATCAAAATGGAGAAAACAATATGGTTTGTCAGACGTTCATACGTTTTTTTTTCGTACGCTTTTCATCCGGTCTAATTTATCACTACAAAAACATTGCGTACAAAAAAAATTGTCAAGTGAAAAAACTTAATACATTTTTCACATTTGTGATATTATGTGTGAGCGCAAAGTATGACAGTCATAATTCCCATTTTACTATCATAAAATTCTCCCATGTATCCAAAATAAGTGGGTATGATATCATGACTTTTAAAAATTGTAATATATATATATTTTTTAAATATTATTTAAATATATTAATTAATATGGAAGTATACCATAGACAGTAATGTACTTGTTACAAAATTGTTTCTCTTATTACGATATACTGATCATTTTTGACGAAGTAAAACTATTATTTTATTATTTAAAATTTTAAAAAAATTAATAATTGTAAACACAACCAAAAAAAAAAAAAAAAAAATTCATTTAGTAACATTATACTTTACATTTATAGTACGCAAAAAGACAAACATATTCATATATAAATTACGTACCTATAAATGTAGAAATGCTGTGTTGGTCAAAAAAACAATGATTAATTAATAAAATTTATAATAATATTATGTATTGTCTAAAGTACACAAATTTTAATAAATGTGCATTCATCAAGTTACTCAATGCCACTGTGGATTAACCAATAGATATTCTTATAATATTATATTATATTAAAATAAATATTGTTAAAATGGTTTAAATATATTTTATAATTAATAAAAATAAAACTTAGGAAATGTATTGGGGAAAAACGATTTCATATTTTAAAAATATAGCACAAAGCATCTTTGCATCTAGCTTTCATACAAGTGAGTATAATAATAATAATAATAATAATAAAGGCCTATAGAGGTAAACTATTTTTAACAACTGAACATATAACAAAAGCGATGATCAGACAATACTAGACGTAAAATATAATATAAAATGACTCCTATTCGACAATTCGTCGTCACCGTCGCACCTTACGTTTAGGTCCTTTACCACCATAATATATGACCTCGAAGTATGTGTGTGAAACGACTAATTTTATTTAGCACAGATTGGGGGTATATGGGGCGATAATATTATATATATATTTAAACAAATTAATTATAAATAATATATATATTATGTGTTTGTGTATTGTTACATGAGCTTATTTGGGCCATGATTTCTCAATATTTTTCTGGTTTGGTATAGTCAAAAGTGCAACACGTGTATAATAATCTTATAATAAATAAACATCAAACACAGTCGATCAAGCGTATACAAGTGATAATATACAAGTGAGAATAATAATATTCATAATAACAAAAAAAGGCTGATTAGAGTGAACCGTTTTACACAACCGGAAATATAACAAATGTGAGATAATTTTACAATACAAGACGTAAAATATATTATGCCTCTCAGAGTAGTACGTATGCAAAACGACTAATTTAGCACGGATCAAGGGTACTGGGGCGATAATAATATATTATACACTTATACAAATATATATTTTATATAATATTAGTGTGTGTGTGTGTGTGCTATATAGGCAAATAGCACTCACACACACATTGGTACGTGTTATGTGCCGTGCGCGCGATCATATAATGTATACCGGACAATCACGAAACTGTTTTAAGTGCAGTGGAACGTTTAGTGCAAACAAAAGAGGAACGCCCCCCTCGTTTTCCACTTAAACCCCTTGTCTTTTCCATTCAATAGCAAAGTTGTTCGAGTTGCTTAATGGTCACCACCCGGCGTACATTTATAAATATATATATATATTAATATGTATATTCTCTTCTTTTTTTTTTGCCTATATTTTTTTTTTTTTTTTTTTACTCCTTCCATACCCATTAAACTTTGTTGGTTTGGACAGTATAATAGTACGCATGTGACAAGAATGTGATATTTATCTGAATTTAAGAGTTCTCTCTACCTCGCGAACATGCCAGAACTCTCGGAACGTATTCATAATTTACGCAATTAAAATCTAGAACATATTCTCTTGCTTCTGTTACAAAAACTTTAAACAATGTTGTTATTTATAACTACTAGGAGTCGAAAAGTTTTAGAATCAAGGAAAAAAAAATTTAATAGTAATAAAAGCCGTATATACATATATGTATGATACAGAATACGCATTCATTTATATGTATATAATAATTATAAATATAGAACGTATGAAACGTACCTACACGATTAAGCCAAAAACGTACTGCTCCCGAGGCGACAAGAGTGTAGTTAAAGTAGTACCTACACACACATTACTCTCGTTTACCTTGTTATTTGGTAGAAAATTATATGAAGGTGCCTATATGTATAATTATGCTCGTCAAAAATACGACCGTGGGTATATTTAATTTTGTTTAAGCGCGGGAGTTTGTATGAGAAAACAAAAAAGCAAAACAAGAAACTGAAAAAGCGATAAAATGTATATCATAAATTATAGTATATTATAGTAGCAGATTTCACTATATTATAAAGTTTGAAAACGTATAATTCAAGTAACCGACCTACCTAAAATCAAATGAAAAATACAACAAATTAAGGAAAAAAATGTTCATTATATCATTATTATCAAATCTTGATTTAAATAGAAAAAAATATAATAATAAATAGACTCCGCAATGAGTTGTACAAGACAGCTAGTCTTGTTCAAAATTACTTAATAGCAATGAACTACCAATCAATATAATATAATACTTGTAGAACAGTACTCACAATACATGGCATATTTTTATTGTTTAATGCCACAAATGCTCTAACAATTTTGCCAGCTACAATATTCCAAGCACTCTAAATCTCTAAACAAAACCAAAACTCATCTAATAAATAATATTTTTTTAAAAAAAAAAGATGAATTCATATAATGGCTATTATATATAATTAATGGCTATTATTATATATGACTATTATATGTATGTAATATAATGGCTTAAAATCTATAATTATAAAAACATTTTTTAATGTAAAAATAAAATACAACATTAATTAAACATAATGTTACTTCTTAAAATTATGATAATGAATAATTTAATAACAATATAATGTATATTTATTTAAATTAATATATATTAATATAAATATTACGTTTTATTAATTGAATTTGAAATTTGGGTTGGCGTTCGAGTTTTTGATTAGGTGCAACCGTATTTCATTTAAATTTTCCTTTCAAGTTTTTCTGACTTATTACTAGTCAGTAAGGTAACAAAGATAAACATTTACTAGTGTAGATTTACATTTTACACATTATATTCTATAATATTATACATCACGATTATATTATGTAAGCACATACGAGTACACGTATAAACGTATATTTTTAAGCAGTGCGAGTGTTTTTTTTTTAATTGAAATTTAGCAGAACACTTAAATATTTAAATTAATTACATAGGCAATTATTGAGCCTAATAATAAACTATAACTTATTTCAGCAGTATCTTTATGATTCCCATGAACATCCATATATTCCCAGAAAATAATACCGTTTTCATTGTATCTCCAGGAATTGCCCATCTCTAATACACTTGGGGGATCCTGCATGGTGTTTATTTTTTTGAATTCTAGTTTTATCTGGATTTGGCATAGAAATATGTCCGTCTTTCAATATTTTCATTTTAACACTTGAAAATAAAATGTGTTCTTCTTATAGTAAATAAATGTATTTTTCACATTAACATACATTTCTAAGTACTTTCATACTGGACCATATCTAATCGTTCACTGACATATCCACATTAAACAATTTCTTGAGAATTAACGACTAATTAAAATTAAGTAAAAACATATGATTTGTTAATTATAATTATTATTATTATTAGTAGTAGTAATGCTATATATAATACGGATGTACCAAAAATAAATCTCAATTCAGATATCATGATTTTTAATATTTATCTGCCATACATAATTTGTAAGTGCAGGACTCATTAAACTAGTATTGGATATTTTACGAGATTCCTCCTGGAATCCCCAAATTAGGTTGTTACATGATGAAGAGTGATACAAAAACCAGTGAATGATAAAGGTCTAGAAATGGCATCATAAATAAAATGTGGCATGAGTGGCACAGGCGTTATGCAATTGACTGCGACTCATACGGTCATCGGTTCGATTCATAGTAAAGTGCAATAAATTTGTATGGTTCTAAGCAATCATCTTTTTTTCGTGCTATCGTTCGATTACGTCATCCGGTTTCCAACTAGGTCCTACTCCACTTGGATTGAAGACCACCCATGTCTCCTCTTGAATAAGGGGGGTAGTATCATGCATATAGTGATATATATATATATATATAGATAGATAGATAGATAGATAAATAGATTACATGATCCATTTCTATCCACTTGTGATAAGCATTGACGAAGACTTTGAGGTCATTTCAATGAACATTACAAAAAAAAAAATAAAAACAATGCATAAGATCGAATTCAAATATGCATATTTTACGGTTCTATAAAAAAGTGACTATGAAAAGGTTATAAACTCCAAATAGAAAATTCAATATTGTTTTCATATTTTATGAATATTTTATGGAATTTAAACACCCCTTCACTACTGCTCCGGATAATTTATTCCAGGAAATTTTACCATAGCAATATCTTGTACTTGGGAGTAATTATTATTATTATTATTTTTTTTGATTTGTTTTGTCATAAAAACACGCAAAATCGTTTACAGAGAAAAAGAAGAACTATAAATATTTAATATATACCTTATAAATATGATTTGAAAATATCTCGGAACCATTTTTTCTGATGCAACAGTTTTTCATTACTTTCAAATAATTGAGATAATAAATTACAAGTATTATTGTTCTCTAAGAACGAGTAATCAACATTGCACTATCTGTGTTACATATAGAGTTTATTTATTATTATATTTTTCTCGTGTAAATTTACACGGTGCTTGGACTCGTACGAGAACATAGTTGCGCACAAAGAGACATGAAAACACGACCCTTATTGAGCCGAAAAAAAAAATATATATATATATATATATACATATATACAGTAAGGAGCTTACGCGGAAAACTGCGTCAGCGGTCGTGAGATAAATGCGAATCGTGGATTGAAGATGTAAGTGGTAGTAGTGGTGGTGGAGGTAAGAAGCTTTGTGGGATACGATGATCAGACCATCGTGAATCATACAACCCGGATGAGTCTGGTGAATAGACTGAAACGTCGGTTGAACACAAAGAAAGTAGTCGTCATCGCCGCCTCCGCTTGGGCGCAGATCCGATAATCTCAAATTAATCTCGTCGTAGAACGAACGGATATCAACCGTACCCTAACCATGCCCAGTATATACCTGGGAGTAATCTACGTGCATTATATCATTATGTAAAACACAGGTCGGCCGCATATAATATACTCGAACTGAGGTGCACGTGTTAAAGGAATTTATTTTTGCCTTTGTGACATACTACCCTTACCCATCCCTCGCTGGAGCAGCGCATCCTTTATAAGGCCCCGCCACCGCTCTAATATGACCTGCAAATTTCATTAACTCCGAATCGTCTACCACATACCGCATTACGTTTTATATATATTTATATAAATACACAAGGTTCGGACTATTCGTTTTTAATACAATGAAATTCTCAGTGTGTGTGTGCGCTGCTCTTCTATAACATCGACGTTTTCATTTTTGCGTAAAGGGCTAAAGGACTCGCTTGTCGGCCGTATGATTGAGCCGGTCCACACGTGTCCATGAATACGGTAACATAAAGTTAATTTAATATTATACACGCTAAAACCGCCTCTAAGTTGTCATCATATATAGTATCGCATATCGTTAATGCTACCGCACGAGAGCTTTTAAATTTCACCGGAGGGCCGACTTGGGTTTGACGAGACTATCGTTTTATCAAATACGTTTCACCCGACTTGGTTTTATTAGTTTATTTTTTTGTTCCAGCCGTGTGCAATCGATTACTGAAATCATTCGTCAGGTGAGATTCGAGTGATACTTATTTGCTACGATGATGCGACACAACACGTTCGAAAGTCTTATAAATCCGGATTTATGAAATGACAACAACTCACTGTACATATATAGGTATATTTTCGTTTTAGAAGAATTGTGACTGTCTCACTTCTCTCCGGGGGTTTCATGGTACTGATAATGTAGTCGATTCGGCATGAAGATTGATGACTTCATGCATTCCGGCTCATTTGTATCGATTGACTGGCTTATAAACTACTTATCGATACCGTGTTTGTATAAATATTATATAGATAGTGTTCATAGCCGTTAGTGAAACATTTGTTCATTAACTTAAGTAATTATAATGTTAAAAAAAATACAAGTCAGAGGATCCCAGTAACAATATTATTGTTTATAATTCTACCATTTGCAACATCTTCGGTTATTTATTTTTCAAACTGCAATTAATATATTTTGCTTTTTTAAAATAAAAATACAATTTATCGTTAAAATAATATACATCACATTATCGGTAATGTATTTGATTTCTTTTTTCATTTAATTTATGATTTAAGTTTATTCCAATGATATATTTCAAATCATTTATGATGCTGTTAAATGTACCGTAAAATGTTTGTCTAACATTTAATTTTATTCGGGATTTGAACGCTCGGTGGATTTCAATGGTCACCTATAGTAACCGCCGTGCAAATAGAACTTAAATCCCGATAGACGAGACTAGTTGGTACCCAAAAGTTTTCGGCTTAAACTTTTCAAACCACTATATAAATTGACTTATGTGCGAGGATGGGAATGAAAAACCAACATTTGAGAAGGTCAATATGGATTTCACAATCTGAGTCGCGGAACGAATTTAAATTGTCCGAAAAGCGAATCCTCCGTCTTTAATAACGTAATCCCGTAGACCCGCGTATTCTTTCCAAACACACTGCCACGGTCGGATTATGGGTAGACTCGCAAAATGAAAACCACACAAACTTGCTAAACCTTTGCAGGCCCATATTATGCAGCGACATTAACAAGTGTAAGTTATACTCGGCCAAAATGGTTAAAAATAATTCCCGAAGATAAACTATCATATGAAACTCGTATTATTGTATAATATAAAAACGTCAACCGACCAAAACCATGAGTAAAATATAAACATATTATCGTATTACAGTTCATTGATCGTGTACGATACTTTTTACGGCACAGTACATTAATATAATAAGGTTAATATAATAATAATATATATAAGACTAACAATTAATATGCTAATACTTTTTGTGGTTAACATTTTTGTTTTTTTTTTTTTTATGTCTTATATTAAATATTGGAGTCCTAATGATACAGTTTCAACTATAAAATACATTTTCTTGAATGTATTTATTTAAGTCTAAAGAAATTTTCTTCTTTTATAGATTTTCAAAGTTTTAAATTTAAATTTACAGACTTTGTATTGAATATAAATATTTCATATTTTTAACGGGATGGAAAATGTAACGAAAATTATATCAAACCATGTATTATTTATACAGTTTGAATAAAAAACGAAAATGAAAAGTTCACGATATAATTTATTATTATTTTTGGTGTGTAGATACCCACTGACTATATAATATTTATACAAATTTATTTTTTACCAATCCAAGCATTTCAATACGATTTTACGAAGCAAGTTTTTGAATTTGACAGGCGATACAAATTCAACTGTTATTGTACTTAGCAAGTGTATTTTTTGTACATAGATTTTTTAAAATTCAAATTTAATACATGTTTTCTACTTAAAAATACGTATGCATACATATAACGAAAGACCATCGTTAACTTTTTACAAAATTGTCAAAAATGTTATACATTTTTTAATGATGATTACGACGCTTAAAATATTCCCGTATTTGATGGTCATATCAATGCTGAATGCTTAAACATAATGGAATATTGCGAAATTCTACTGGAAAAAAAATCGTAAGAATCACAGTTATCATTGTTCAAGTGCGACGTAAAATATATTATGTTGACATCGATGTACGAACACTTTGCGGGTCGTCTAGGACCGTCGTGACGCCTACTATATAATAATAATAATATATTCATTGACAATCCCATCGGAAAAAATATACTACAATATACGCACAATCAGCTTCATACGGATAGGTATAAGTGTATTACATACTGGCCTCGTATTGTATTATCGTAATTGTATGTGTTTTGGGCAACTAAGCGCAAATAGTGTTGTGCATCGTCCACGGTAATGATACAAAATTAATTTACAGGATATCTGCCCTAATTTCCTCAGCTCAAGTCCATATTTACCGTATACACGGTCGCGTATGATCGCAAACACGCCCACACGCACGCATACATATACCTACACACACACCTATTATATAATTAGAAAATTCTCATATCGGAAATGAGGAATTCTTATAACTCGTAGATCACCAGATACACATCAAACAACGGCAGTGATTACACTGTATACAAATGCCACGGGGAGACGCAAATACAATATTAAAATATCAAAACGTTATGATTGTTTATGAAAAAATAATTTATTTAACTTAAGGTGAAGTAAAGGTTTACGCTGAAGTTTTAAACTTAAAACTGAATTCGAAATTAATGCACACGGATTTATAATATGTCTTAAACTCTGTTCAATATAGTACCATTATTTGATTTCATTCTACGTTGCGTCGTGCGATTTTAAATGATTATTGATAGTATCAATATTGATAACAATACTAAAATATTAAATTTAAAATTATTTAATTATTACATCATCAGTTTTTTAAATTAGTTTGACTTCATAAATCAAAATAACAAAAAAAAATATATTGTAGTTTATAGTTTAAACACGGTTTTAATTACCAGCTATTTTTTTGTTGCACTGAATGACTGTAAACCAAGAAAACTTGAACGATCAATATTCTGATATAATTTATAAGCCTCCAATCGAAAATTAATGATGTGAAATAATGTAAAATACTGAATTTATATTGGCAACGACTAATCGTTTTACTAACGATATTCAAAGGTATGCTGTGTTAGCCGCTTAGACAATATTTTTATGTGGCAGACATTTTCCAAACGAATGCATTTTTTTTAATTTCGTGATTTATGAGAATTAATCTTTCATCGGAATAGGGTATAATATCAAAATATTTCCAAGTAGTTGAGAAAATGTATTGTTCTACAAATGTTTAAGATAATTTGAATTTTGAGTTCCAAGAACGCATCTAAATTAATTATTTGTTCTGACATTAAACTTGAAATATCCTAAGCTTTAATTTTTTCTTTTTATATACATTCTTATATCTTGACCGTATTAAATTTAAATGCATATACAATTAAATTCGATTCTTTGCAAGTCAGCATATAAGATATGATTTTTTATTTTATTTATCTGGTATTGTTATGCTTAAAAACGTTTTTCATTTTATTTTTTATAGAAATGTATTCACGACCTCCTTTTAGAAACTAACAAACTATTTCGATTCGACCAAACCAACATCGTTACGTTTTATACAGTCTAGAGTTTGGGAGTGGAATTAAGTTGGCACTGCAGAGCAATTGACAATAACGACGAGCTTAGTTCATTTTTGTCGATTACGTATTTTGATTGATTTATCAACATCACATTCGTCGTTTTCATTGCGTTTACTTCAAAATAATATCGTTACTAATTCGAACGACAGGCGACTGTAGTCAGCTGGTGGATACACGACTCACATTGACATCAATATTATATTGATTATTGGCAGAAAAGTGGCAAAGTGAAGTCATAGTTAAAAAAAAAAACACATTTTTTCACGATATTTCAGCAGACTGTCGTATTATTTTTATTATCGGAATAATAATAATGGCGTAAAAATAAAAGGGAGGCGATACACATCCGTTACTATATACGACCGGACAATATAACAATAATATTTCTGTTTGGACTTGCTCCTCGGGGATACATTAAGTAAAACATTATATTTGTACAGGTATAACGCTGTAGTTGTCAGCTGCACCTTAATAACCACGTGGTAATAATATTATCGTTTAACGGACACCACACCGAGATCGTTTCAATATGTATTATTTATAGTTGAACGAACGGTTTTAATTTTAAACTCTTGCGCTTTGTTTATCAAAAGATGCATAATTATAATTAATGACATTACATGATAATATTGTTCGTGCCAAAATATTGTGTATTGTATCTAAACGTTCAAACAAAGCCCGCGGGAGTCTATGTTTGTATTTCGCCAAGCGCTCAACGATGCTGTGAAAACTATTACGGTAAATATACATACCGGACTTGGTTTATTAAGTAAAATATATATTGAATGTTGATACTGTATTATAAGCAAAATGAGCGTCTGTGTGTCGAGCGAGGCTTGTTTGCTGAAATCAATATTTTTTTTAATACGCTTATCAATATATATTTTAATAATATGTGTAAGCTTAAAACTATATAAACACAAAAATAATTGATGTACGACTCACGAAATGATATTATGCAGTTAAATGTCACGGTATTCTGATTCGCACTAGTTCATACTTTAAACTTTATGAAGATCACAATTTATTCACGGTGGTGGACGGTCTTTGAATCGGCTTTTTGTTTTTAAAATCATACACTTTTCCGTTTGTCGCTCAGATTACACGACAATTTATTTAATATGTTGATTAATATAAAGCGTTTGTTGTGAAACTTTTTTGTCGAAATTAAATGTTTGTCGTCACCGCGGTATATACCTACGCGAATTTAAGTTTACCGAAAGCATGCGGGTGTATATTGGTGTTTTATGGTGCCAAAATGTAATATGGGTATAAAACATTGATCAATAATGGATTTAAAGTTTAGGATTTGTATCATTAAAAAAGTTTACTTAAACGACCCGAATTTTCCAATCTCGTAGTTTTCTCGTTGCCTGGTGAATAGAAGCCTAGAAAGTAATTGTAAACTTGTTTGGAGTCACACACATACGACAAATGACGCGTGCAAGTCGAATGTCACGCCCTTGCCAGCTAGCTATTTGTACAACCATTTTACACAGCTGGTTTTTTCGTTTAATAATTTTTATTTTCTTAGAACTCGATAGCGTGAGCATGACCAGTGTCGATTAGTCCAAGTATTAATGTATACTACAATATATTGTATATTATTCTGCAACACTGTACAGTACCTAAATACCGATGAACGAGTGAAATACGGGACATTTTTAATGTAGAAGCTGCAAGAATCCTATAAATTATGCACCACACGATTTTCATTATTAAACTTATCATCCTCTTATTTTCATAGACTTTATTACATGTTACTTATCTAGCAGCAGTTTTTAAATCCATACATATTTTTAAAAAAATCACATATTAGTTTTCAACATATACTAGGGTTATAAATATATTAATATCTGGTAGAAATGGAAAGGTTTGTGATTCATTTTTGGTTTCATTTTTAATAGTCAGTGGTCTAGAAATAAAAAAATTATAATACAATAGAAAAAATAAATCACATATCAATATAAATATCAAATTACTATTAAAACTCAAAATTATATAGTAGTATATATTCACACAAAGTATTAATAACTCAAAATAATATTAGAATTAAAAAAAAAAAAGTTTAAAACGGTTATTTGTTACAAAATACAATCAAATTGTATTGATATTACCTAGGCATGATTAGATATATATTATTTGATATGAATGTTTTGTCACACATCAACACAAGATAAAATAGAAACAGTGGCCTAGTTTATTCCATAATAAATTTTATATTATATTTGTTTTAATAAACTATAATTCACATATTAACAAAGTATTTTTTTTTAATTTCCTA
Organism: Pentalonia nigronervosa; assembly: GCA_014851325.1. Taxonomy (NCBI): domain Eukaryota; kingdom Metazoa; phylum Arthropoda; class Insecta; order Hemiptera; family Aphididae; genus Pentalonia; species Pentalonia nigronervosa. The sequence continues at coordinate 30,514 of JACXSJ010002343.1, read as the reverse complement.
TTTTTATTTAATTATTATATAATCACAGTCAATACATGTTTGAAGTGTAAAATGTACAGTGTATTCTAAAATGTATTATATAAGAATATGGTTTAGTTTGTCCAAAAAGCTCACCCAGACGTTATCTTGTTTGGTTGAATACAGAACCAGAACGTTTGCATAGAAAGGAAATGTACGATTTCGGTAGTAAAAGATAATTTTGATTTGTTCATGCAGGCGAAATAACAATAAAATATCATTAAGCAATTATAGAGTATAACAGTGTAGGTACAATTCGATTTCTTTCATCCTGTACAACACGAACTTAAAACTTATGAAACTATCATAGCAGTGGGGGAGGGGTCATAGTTACCCGTTTTTGATTATCGCTAGTCTTTAAGACTATACAGGCATATACACAATATTTAATCTTTTAAAAGGTAAACACATAAAATGTGATCAATAATATTGCTATTTATTTATATGATTTGAATTTTTAAATATATTCAATAATTTTATGTATACATACAAATTGTTTTATTATACATTTATATTACCTGTATATAATATAGCTATTTTATATTTACTTATTAATTAATTTAAAACCACGATTATCTTGTTTTTATCATTTATAAATTCAGTCATCAATCAAGAACTACGAGTATACAGAAGTTATTTATCTATCTTCTCTATAGACTTTGGTCATTGATGATGCAAATTATAAATTATAACCATCTATATTAACGTCGTCATGAACAATTTCAATAATAAGTTAAGTAGGTAAGATGGCACAAAAAAAAATCGATTTTGAAAAATTTACCAGCATTTTTTTTACCCGTAATTTTGACATTTACGACGATGCCGTCGTGTATACCTACTGTATAATAGAAGTATTATAGGTACGCGCGATGTTGTGCATCCGGATTAAATAAATACACCATGAAATCCGATGATCCGAAACCGCCCGATGTGTCGCCGACATCTCTCTGTCCCTCCCATACCCAATCCCGGCCCGCCAAGAAACATCCATCTGCCCCGAGCGAAATCGGTCGCGCGCGGTTATCGTCGAGGGAAACGAAACATCGCGTCGTTCTACACGCGCGGCGTTATTATACACGCGGCGAGTAATTTATTGTCTACCACACATGGAAGCACTTGTACTGCACGTTTGCATCATTCAGACGTGATATATATATATATATATATATATATATATATATATACACACCAACGCGTCATACATAATATATATATATATATATTAAATTTTATTTTTTCAAGTGTGCGTGCGATTGACGTCGGCGAACGCGTCACTATAACCGACACGGAGTGCGAATCATTTGTCGAGAGAAAAGCGAACGCGAAAAAAGAATAATAACAATGCGTCCTACTCGAAGATCGTAAGTCACGATTAAACCGACGTTATAATGTTATTAATAAATCGTCGTCGTGTCTTAAAACGGGCGCGTGTCTCAGGACGGCGACGTCACGCGTGGAAAAAAGAAACGGATTTTCACGACCGGCGTGTGAGGATATTGACGACTAAAATCGTATTCGACCGTCGCCGCGCGTGTTTGAAATTAGTTTTCACGTGAACTTTATTGTGATACGTGAATGGACAATTTACCACCGATGATCGTAATGCTGAAATATTTCCTCTCATAAAGTGGGAAATTTTCGAATAAAAACGATTTCCTCCATCTCATGGAAAGTTGTAACAGCGAGCCAAAAGAAATACATTTGCTACAAAGAAAATATTCAACCGTATTTCTCGGGAAATTAAAAACATATACTTACCAAACGTTGTAATGAACATAAACTAGAATAGAAATGCAATCTATAGAATTCGTGTTTGTAATAACCTTGTTCTTAATAAATCATAATAAAAGTCAGAGATTCATCAAAATAAAATTATTATTTACCAACAACAATTGTGCAGAAACAAAAAAAAAAAAATACAATAAACTACAAACACATAAGAAATGTGTTCTCACGTAAATATTATTATACTTTAAATTATAGTGTATTGATGAACCATAATGAGAAGACTCGTTTATTTATAGTGTAGTATAAAACACAGAGGTGACTTTAAAATGTAAACATTTTCTCACTCTTTTCCCTATCTTGAAAAAAAATCATTCCAAATAATTTAAATTCAATATATGGTAAATAGATATGACATGGCTAATGAATATTTTTTTTTTTACAGTGACTCTTAGCTTCCAATAAAAGTAGATGCTAATAATTCAATGTGTATAATCATAACATACTAATTTATTTATTTCTGTTCGAAAAAATAGAAAAATAAACTATTAAATTGCAGGCTTCGTTCATCTTAAAAGTTTTTATATCGATAACTTCTTATAAAAATATGTAGTATTAAATGCGAGGTGTAACAATTGAACCGATGCACCATTATTATACGTGCATTATATATATATATATATATATACATATACATCATCATTAAAATGTAATAAGAAGCAAATGATAAAAAAAAAAAATATGTGCAACAAAGTTAAAAATAACCACAAATAAAAAGTCACTAGAAATCTGAAGAAAACTTTCTTATTTTAAAATATTATATTATTGTATGTACCAGATACCTACTGTTTATCAACAAAGAGTTAAAATGGATTAATTTTGTTTAGAATCTTTTAAAATAAATTTATAATATCAAAACTTTTAAAAATAATTATTGAAAGAAAAAGTTTGAGGTGCCTCACAACTTTTTCTTCTTTATGTTATCATTCAGAACATATTTATATTTATATATTTTTTCAATAAGTCTTGAAAAATCAAATTTATTTTAAAGGATTACAAATTGTACGTTCTTTTTACAGTAAGATAACTTCAGTAAATATAAAATATAACACTTGAACACGTATATTTCTGAATCTACATAAAAGTGAATTTTAAATTTTTAATGGTTTTTTACATTTTAGAAGCATACAGTAAGAGTTATTGGAAATTTGAAAATAAATATTTAAACATAGAACAATTTCTAAACAGATTTTACTAAGATCATAAATGGTTTAATACCATATAGTGTCTAAAGCTTAAGTATATGAAATCCAATAGAATGATTCCGTACAACAAAATCAATAGTTTGAGATTTTTGTAACAGAAAAAAAACGGTTATAAACGACCGATGAAAATCAGACAAAAAAAAGAAAGTATAATTGGATCTTAAAATTATTCTAATCGATCGACGGTCGGATAAAAACCGCTTGTTTATTTCTGTATATTTAAATTACTCGGTCACCAAAACTTTTTTTTTCATTACGGTATTGTTTAATGCCTTATTGGACTTTTTTTTTATACCAGTCGTAAAATAAAAAAAAATAAATAAATCGAAAAAAGTGGGAAAACCAAATCGCATCGCTTAGTAATTTATTTAGTGTCTTATAAAAGTCTAATTAAACCGATATTTAATGCTTCAAATGAACGCAAACTCACGTATTTGTTTTTATATTTATAATTTTTTTTCGTCATTATTGAAATGGCCGAAAGAAGTTAATTTTAATCCTCCTAAGAAACACAGTACAATCTTCGGCGACACGGCTGAGCCGTGAAATCATCTTGCGTTTCGCCGACGAGTTTTACGTGTTATCGATTATAAATCGAACAATTTTCTAAAATATTGCGTTTTCTAGCTTATACAATAAGACAACGCGTAAAATGATATTTTCTACTACCTTCGTCGATATAAGAGTGCTGTGTTTACATACATTACAAATTATATGATATTGTCCGACACGATGGTCTGTGTGGCGAGTGCATAACTATGTATTTGATTAATATATTATTAATGGAATTGTTAAAATTATACAATATTGTTAGTATTACACGTATTTCACTTATGTGAAGGAACCAGAATGACTAAAAACACACATATGATCCGAAATATCGCCGAAAATTTTCTTTATAGGTTATTAATAAACCAATTATTAAAAATGTCGAATTAAATGTTTTAGCATATTTTTTTAATGTTTTGGATTATAACGAATTACCCTATAGGAATCTATTTAAAGCAAATATTAATATATAAGTTCAGAAGGGTCTTAGTATAAAATTAACATTAATTGGTGATTAACTCGTATTCAACCTAAATAGTTGAATATAAGATAAAAAAGACATATTTTACTAGTACGGTCGAATCATTGTATTTTATTTGAGTATAAAAATATAGTACATTTATAGAAGTATTCGAATATTTAATTTTGAAAATATTGATTAGTTCTGGTGCTAACATAGAATCCAGAATTATTATTTTGAAGAATTAACACCTATAAAATCATTAAAGTATCTGTAGTCAGCGTAGATTTAATCATTGTTGGCTATGAGCATATGTGTTTTGTTAGGTTCTCATAAAATTTGATCACAATAGCGTTATGTATTATTATAATAATAAATTAGGCACATTATAGGATTTGTTTTCTATGATTATCTGCCATAAATACCTATTGATACACCACATAATTTAATTTGAAGATACCAACAAACAATGATGTGTTTTCGGTTATTAGACAGTATTCGTATTACATTGTGCAAACCTATTCAATATTAACAAATCTATTTGAATTAAATGATATAAATTGGAGAATATTAACTTACGTTCTACATACTTTTAGGGAATTAGTATTGCCCTGAATATTTTGTGAATTATCTGTTTAGTGTATGCTAGCGTCTCAAATTAAAATTAAAATAATTAATCAATTATCATTAAAAATCATTGAATTATTAAAAAATAATATCAAGAATTTAATATATTTTTGAAATAAAATATCATTCGTTTTTTTTTTTTTATTTCAGTGTTTAGTTGACATATTTTGGCAAAACATTTTTTTTAGTACTCAGCATAATTATTAGCACATTGTATTATATTAAAAATCGTATAATCATAATATTATGCTTCTAACTAAAAATATAGTTGCAAATGTAAAATTATATTTTGTTTAATAATGTTATTTGTTTTTATTAAAAATATAAAACAATAAGATACTATCGTCGGTTTGATTACCTATGCCATAATAATGACATGCATTAATCGAATCTGTAAGTGACGTGTGTCCGAAAATCCGATAAGCAATTATTATTAATAATCAGTGAAAAAATAACTTAATAACAAAACTTGTGATCTGTGAGGCCACAAAGTTTGTCTCCGAGTAAATACTTTACTAAAAATAATCTATATTTATATTATTATATTAACATTAAACTCATATCAGCAATAATTATATCTCGTCGTTTCAAACAATGCTGAGTAAAATATAATAAAAACAAAAACAAGTTCGAGTGAACATGAGCTAACAGGAGGAGAAGGTAGTATTACGTGACGATTACGTATCTTGCAGATACATAATATTATATTTACGTATTTTACCTTCATAATAATATCGTTGCATTCGGTTTACTTAAAATAGTTTTATTTTAGTTTTGCAAGCATAAGTTGTAATGCTTCGGGTTATAAATCGTTGTACGTACAAGATTCATGATTGCACATGAGTTGAATACAATTTTATTTCCCGCCGCAGCACGCTGCCATACAGTTTGTTTTTGACACATAATATTATAATATGGTATTTCAGTGGTTTCCCTTGTACACTGACTCACTGTTGAATCGTTTTCAAGAATTTTTGTATCTGGAAGGCATTGTTTGGCTGACGTTAGCAGGTTTTAACGAGATGTTTGAGCGTGAGTTTATTATTTATTTTTTTAACAGTGATTTTATATTATATATATAATATAGGTACCTTATATTATATTATATAATAACGTATAAAAACGAGATTTAAAAGACGAAAAAAAATCCAACCTGTGTCGTAATTCGCCAACACCTGTCAATCAACCATAGATTAGGCCTGTATACAATGACAAGCTTTAAGATGGTGGTGACATTTCTATTATCTCTTTTTTTGAAAGTTTTTAATAAACGTTAATACGATATAAAAATAATAAGTCATAGATTATTATTTTTGTATTTTTCCCTACATTTTTTTACAAACATTTAAAATTCTTATTTTACTCACTAAAAATAAAAAAGTGAAAATATTAAAATTAATTTTTTTTATTGATTTTAAAACAAATAACATAGACTTCAAAGGTCATTATTATAAAGAAGCTTTTGTATTTTAGTGGTTAAAAACAATGATAGGCTATATAATTAGATTACATATTTTTTTTTTTATAAAGGATTGAAAATTTTTTTTTGTTTCATAAAATTTATTATATCTAAGTTTTTTTTAGGTTAGGTCCGAGTGCAGAGTCTATATTGTAGAATATTCTATGCTCGGCCCATTATCGGTTGTAAATTAAAAGGTTGGCTATTAGGTGTTTGACGCCTAACAAGGTTTCATAGATTTAAAAAATGGAGGACTCCTCTCTGGCCATCAAAAAGTCGTAGGTGATTTTGATATGACCAAAACCAAGTTGGTTAAAGGCAGTATCTTCTTTAAGGTTGAGCTTTGTGTTTGACCAACGCAAAATATTTCTTTTAATCGTGTTTAATTTGGTGTTTTGATTGTTTCAAATTCTTTGCTATTTTGAATTTAAACTTTTAATGAAAACAAACATTAAACATTTTTAAAGAGATTTAGTTTTCGGTAAAATGTTTTAAATTTGTTTTATTTTAAAATGCGTCATAAAAATATGAATAAAAATGTAAGAATTATTTCAAAAACTAATTACAATTATGCGAAATTCACAAATGTTTCTTAGAGTTCGTGTATAGATATAATTTAAAACTAATTATAAAAATACTTTAAAAAAATAATAATGAACGAATCAATTTATGTATGACTATAAAATGATAAGTTATAAATTAAAACATAATTGTAATTTACTTTTAGTTGTATATTTTGTGAGTGAATTATTTATATAAAATATGTCTATATAATATTTTGAGAAATTCAACAAAATTAATATACTCTTCAAATATTATGTTCTAAATAATGTTTGTGATCTATTGTATATTTGTATGCTTGGCTACCATTTACTATTAAAATTAAATTATGTTTCTGTAGGTTCCTAATAGAATTTTATAACAAAAGGTATATAAAAACTTGTTATAAACATGAAAAAGTTACTCGACATTTATATTAATATTATGCTATTGATAATTATATTTTATAATATTATTGATTAATAACAGTGTTTTTATACTTCTACGCAACATTTTGTAATATATTTTATTATAGATGGTAGAAAAGTTCAACGTAAATATAAGTAATTTCAGTTATTAAATTACATTAAACAATATTAAGAACTCATTATAAATGTTGAGTGCTGAAAATTGAAATGAATATGTGCCAGGAATAATTTGGTCTTACATCATAGTATTTTATATATTTTAAAACATTATTTCAAGCACTTCACATAATCACAAGTCTAAATAATAAATTTGAGTATGCCGGCGTGTTGTATAGGCAAAATTACTACATGTATGATAAAACCATTTGTTTTGTAATAAAATTTTTATTTTTAACTAAAACATAATATTATAATATTTACTTTATGACTAATGAGTAGAAGTGTTAAAATATACAGATTTTTTACAATTTTTTAAGAGAGAACACGATTTGTATCGTGTTGAATAGAATAACAATCTTTAGGGTTTACATACATTTTGTAATAAATGTATATTATTGAGATATCAATGACTATCTAATTAGTAAAAAAATTAGGTTTTTTTTTACTTATTATATAATAAATTTTACCATATATATATATATATATATATGGTAAAATTTGTTTTAATTATTACACTATACTGACTTTTTTTGTGTGAAATAATACTTTTCTTTCCTGTCAAAATGATTAAAGCACATCAATTATATGTATACGCATAACATTTAGAATAGAAAAATAATACAGTAAGATAATATATAGTAAGTGGTAGACACAATTTTTAAAATTTTATTTTGTAGAATAACCGGCTCTAAAAAAAAAAATCATATTACGCGTGAAAATTAGACTATTTGATTTTTTTTATAGTATACAATTTATTTAATATAAAAATATTAATGATACTATTATACTTCTTTATTTATTTACTGAACCATCATATTATTTGCATGAAAATTAAACTTAAGAATAATAATGATTACCATTTTTATAAAAATATAATACAAATAATTGATTGAATACAAATAAAAATATTTATGACAATATGTTTTTAACGGAAATTAATTGAGAATTTATTACTTATAGTTTTATTTTTTACTTCAAACAATAGTTTTTTTTAATATATATTTATAAAAGTTATTTACAATCTGTATAAATTATAACACAATAAGTAAATGGGATCAAAGGTTTTTTTTTTTGACATGACGGCTTGAGGGAAAGGGGTGTCCATCGACTCTACTTCCTATTTGAACATAAGGGTTTAGATATTAGTTAGTAGATCATGTGGCCATTTGCGTTTGAGACAACGTGGTAGGTTGTCCGGTAGTGTACGGGAAGATAAATTGGATATGAGGCGGTTGGTGTGGTTAGAGAAATTTTTTTGAAGTTTATTGTAGCGGTAAGAAGCAATTTTTGATATTGTTGCTAAATTGAGGTTACTGACATACCAGGAAACGTTAAAAAGGACACAAAGAGTTATGGATTTGAATGCTTGGAATTTCTTTAGATTTGAATTTTTAGAGGCTCCCCAAAGTTGGATGCCATATGTCATAAATAAGCGTAGAATTTGTTGTCTAAGAATATTTTAAACGGAGTAGAGGTCTTAGTTTGTAGAGTTTGAAGTTGAGTGAGGTTCTTTTTTTCTTAATGTAGTTTTCCCAGATTAGCCTTTGGTCGAGGAAGAGACCTAGGTATTTAACAGAGTCGTTTATGGGGATTTGCTGGTTATTGAGGTAAATATGAGAAATATTTTTGGGGCTAAGAATAAAAGTAATGTGGGCAGATTTGATTTCGTTTATTTTAATTTTCCATAAGTTGAACCAATCTTGTAGTTGAGTAAACAATAGTTAAACAAAATATATCTTGATGCCTGGCAGACATACCAAAAATATTAAAAGAAGATTTTTTTCAAATAAATTACAATAGTGGACATTGAATATTCTATTTTTAGGAATATCTACCTCAAACATTACTAATAGTATGTTTAGTTAAAATTGGAAACATGTTTATTAATATTATTAATTTTATTGTCTATCAATTCTTTATTATTCCTTTGTTATTTATTGTATAAGTGTAGATAGATATTATAATTGTGCAACTTAAAAACGTCACGTTTAAAATTGCAATTGCATATGATAAAAATGTTGACTTTTATTTTGCCCTACAAAACTGGTTAAAAAATAATCACAAAATGACAAACACTAAAATGAAAACTGAGATCGCGTGACAGCAGACAGATATATCCTTCCTTCTCAAGTGAACCACGTTGGGCATAAAATTCTCTATGGTATTTTGTGTGTGTGTGTGTGTGTGTGTGTATACAAGTAAAATAATTTGATCACGTTTCTTAGGTTACACGTATGGTCACAAAACATAATAAGAAGTCATGTAGTGAAAAATTCATAAAAATGGAATTACATTGCGTTCACTTCGGTGTGTCGCATGCGATATTTTTTCTACGTTTGGTATTTTATTCAGAACACATGATCCCAAAATATAGATAAAAATATTAAATGTGTAACATCCCTGAGTATGTGGATCGTCAACAATGTCATCAATCTATTCCTCCTGATGTCAGTACGATGCGATAATATGTCTTGATGGCTCGAAAAACACGATAAGAACATGATCACGAAGAACTGACAATAACTACTGATACTTACCAATAACTGTTAGGTTCAATCGGGAGTTCCTGGTTGGCGATTTTCGAAAATCTACTCGACATCTGTAAATTCCGGCGTCCATTTCTGATACGTTGTCGATGGTTAACATGGCCGGTTCGGATAGCATGCGGAAGTGTGACCTGCCCTCCAACGACTCATCCTTCCAATGCGACTTGTTCGGATCCGTAAACTTGTCTCGAATATCCACGCTGTGAAATTGAAAAATACCATTAATGAGACGAGTCAAATATTAGTAGAATAATCGCATATTAATGCTATGCAAATTAAATGCACAAGCTACAAGTACTTTTATCAATCGGATCAAAATACTTAAATACGCAATAATACACACTCATATTAACGTGGTCAGCGGGTACAGTTTTATAAAAATGGGAATGTTATACTTATAGTAAAGATATAATTGAGGGATAACATTGTTTAATGTGGTTTAGGTATTTCAAACACTGCGATAAAAATCAATCAGGAGTATGGTTTGTCGATCGGATTAAATAACAATTATATCATGGCTCATTAGCTGTATTCAGTATCTTTAAAATATCGTATTTATTGTTAGAACAATTATTGTTCTTTCGATAAAATAATAATGTTAATTAAACCGACAATTTTTTTTTAAAAAAAAAAGGTTTACAAATTTTAATAAATTATATTCAATTAGTGAACTATTATTCACAATTAAAACAATATGCATTTGCACTGTGAAACGAGTATTTTTAATATTAAAAATGCATAAAGTATATTTTTATAACCTTAGTGAATAATATTTGATAATATAATATGCATTTCCGAAAAAAATTAGTCCATATCATATTATATTATGTGCATTAAAGTTTTAATTAAATCTCGTTGTGCAACATTTTCATCGGCTGGTTTATGAGATTCTAGATTTCTCTATATAACTGAATAATTAATTTGGTATAAATAATAATAATTAAAAACACGCGCATACACAGTTTATTTATTTACTGGATAGGATTTGTGTATTGAAACTGAATTCTATTAATATACACTAATTAATACACAAAAGAAAAATAACATTTTTTCGTGATAATTAAAACAAAAGTTTATAAAATAAAATTGGTAAGTACTAAATTATATTTATTTGAATTATGATGAAATATCTAATTTTTGATTTTTATTACTGATCATACATTTTTTACCATATTTTATAATTACTATTATGATAATTTTCTGGATTATGATAATCTTCTATTATGAAATATTTTTCTAACGGCCTAACAGATACTTTTAAATTTCTAGATTTGTAAGCATTTTTTTTTTTAACATTAAACCAAATAGAATGATTTTTAATATAAGTAGACAATATTTATTAATTATTATACTATATTATAGTAATATCATTTTCGTTGTTAAATAGTATATTTTGTAAACACGCTACAATATATTGTATTAGCTGTTAGTCAAAAATAGCAGAACTAAAGATTGTGGGTGGTCTATTAAATTAAATCAAAAGTGCCCTTAGTTTGTACAAATTACAACTTATTTTTGATTATTTTTACAACTTGTTTGTGCATAGATCTTAAACATATTTCAATTATTAATAAAATGCTCCATTTGATATTCCTCATTAAGTATTCCTGCCCCATAGAGATGGCACGTTGTATAGCTGATGAGAAAATGCTACCGTGTCAAACTATAAGGAGAATATGACAAAATATTCACGTTAGTTTTAATTAAATTTATCATTGTTGAACTAAGTAGTTGTAACCATAATATTTTCTACTTTATACTTTTTTGGAGTATAAAAATAATTAAAAAATAATGAACCAACAAATTGGAAAGTAGTTTTTAAATTCCTAAGGCGTGGTAAATTTATTACCTACTATGAAAATATGCACTCTAAAAATGTTAAATTTAACTTAATACAATTTTGTATCAAGAAACTTTCAGACAAGTCGTTATTATTGTTCAAAATTGCATAAGTGTAAGTTAATTTACATACACTTTATGATAAAAGAGATTCGGAAAGGTAAGCATTTTTATAAATCTGTTTATACATTTTTTTACTCAAATGTAGGAAGTACTTTTCCAATAAGTGTTTTTAAGTGAAACAAAAAAAAAATGTTATTATATATAAGCAATGTTTCAGTATTATAAAAGTAGTAAGTTCAAAGAAAATCAATGATTTAAAATATAACAACAATGTACAATAAATATTAGTCAAACTTGAGAATTTTTAAATACAAATTAAACAGTTATCTTTCAGGTAATTTAAACGTGATTATTATAATATTTACAATTAGCTTTTGATATTTTTTTGTAAAATATTATCATTCTTAATATAAAATCTAAATATGATTTTAATTTAAACCTAACGGTACATGCACCAACTATCGTCATAGTTTTTATAAATATATATGTATTAGTAATTGTTGAAAACGAAACATATTACAATATTTTAAGCTACTATACCTAAACTGAATAACAAATATTTAGGAAAAAAATTGTTCCATGCATATTATTATTATTATAAATTGTATTTCGTGAAATAAAATGAAACATTATTATGAAATTAATTTTAAATTGTTTAGCAGAGCGGAAAACATATATTTATAATTTAATTTAATAAAACCCTTTTATATTTTAATTACTTCATTTCTGCCAGATCCAAGGACATGATCTATGTCCTAGAGTCTGAACTTAAATTATAAAAAATCCAATACATATACAGAAAAGCTTGGATAACTTCTATGTCTCAAAATATGATATGGTTAAAAGTTAAGGTTCAAATAACAACAAAAAGTGTTTGAAATATATCTTTAACATAAAAATGAAAAATTATAATGACACGCAAAAAATACTGTACACCATATTAGCTTATGGCGCTGGATAGATATATATCTGTCTATCTAATGAGTTGAAGAAAAAAATATAATTTTTGTTGTAAATAACTCTTTAAAAATATTTGATTTAAATTATCACATAATACCAGCAAGTAAATTCCTATGGTACAACGAAAAGTTATAAGTTAGACTACAACTCGCGGTGTATTGTCGAATGCCGGACGGATGAAATACTATGCGTCTAGCCAATGTTCCCAAAGCATATTTTTAGTTTTTATGGCACGTTTGAAAGCACGAAAATTACCTTAAGTCACAGGAGTTGTTTAAAATATTATGTAATGTCCCGAAATTACTTTTAGTCGTTTTAAGCCGAAAGTATGTACCTATCGGCCGTGCAGTGTGTGTCACACAATGATATCATCATTATAACAATAATTATTAAACCTAGCGGACGCGATACACCACGTTTTACACAGAATATTATTACAATAATATATACTCCGTTACAGTACAGTCGTAGTGTATACGCGGTTTAGGTAACAAATTATTCGTGTTTGCTTAATAGTACAGTAACAACGACGATAATTATTCGTCTGGAGTGCCAAATATCGTCGCGTTACCGGTTCGAAACGGATCAAATTATAAAACCCACCCTCCGGCGTGATGCGTGTGAGGGGGTGGAAGACGCGCGACGTCCGATAAATCTTTGCGCAACGATCGTTTCGAATCGGCAAATACACACGTTGTTCGGGCGCAAAATATAAGCCACTGTATAATTATTATTCGTGTGTGTCAGCGTGTGTGTATGTGTGTGCGTGCGTGTGCATATCATTATTATTGTTGCGTTTAATTTGAATCGCCGCTGCGGCGGGACGGTTGCCAATGAGCGAAACCAATATACAACAAGTGTTGTTGGGCGTTATTGCCACTCGATGGATACTGGCCCTATCGTGTCACCCGCCACTGGCCTTCGGTATGTGGGTGTGTGTGTATGTGCAAAAGACGTTTCCCGCACACGTTTTCTTGCCAACAATCTCCGTCGTCCGCGCACCCCTCCCCACCAAGAGATCCGTTCACGCGTGTATATTGTGCAATATTGTGTACCCATATATTCTTGAACGTCGAACACGTGCCACATATTATACTACGTAGTACAATACGTCGAATTACTATGCGAATCGATAAGATAATAATATATTATAGGTAGTATATGCACATAATATCATTGTATCATTGTTACGATCGAAAAAAAAAATAGAAGCGAAATCAAACTGATCACGCCCACGCGATGTTATGCTACTACAACCAGGACCCAATCTAGAAGTCTAAAATATATATTATTTAAAAAAAAAAACTTCGATTGTAATTTTTTAGTAAATAATTGATTTGATAACGATATTAAAAATATTATTAATAATATTTTAAATGTATGGATTTCGATAGACGCGTAAACAACCCACTTACGTATAAGACAAAAATAGGCTCTATGTCCCCAACTCTTCTCCTGTTTAAGAGTAGAATAACTTGGGAAGGTGTTGTGCACAAATGATGAGATTAAAAGTACAAATCAGGATAAACGAATGGCATAAGTTTAGTTTTGGATTTGGATTTCCAAATATAATAGCGCTTCACATGTCCACAGCCTTCCCCCTAACTTTAAAGTCGGATAACCTGGGAAGAGGTTGAGCACAAATGACGAGATTAAAATCACAGATTAACACAAATGAATGGAGTTAATTCTGTTTCAAAATTTCAAAATAAGGAGGCTGGGAACACGGAGTTAAAAAAATATATTTAATAATAAATTACATTTCCAAAAACAGGAGGTAAAATCCCCGCACCTGATACTACCATGTGGCCAATTAATATACGAGATACGATTTCGACTATTTATCGACCAGCACACATCACGTTGCTTTTTGAGTGAATTTACGAATAGTTTTTTATTTTTCGTTACTGAACATAACCCAACAGCATAAGCGTAGAAACAATAACGTTTTTATCACAATTCTAATAACGGTGCAATGTGATTTTCCGAAACGAGTTGATTAAATAATTATGATGGTTTTGTAGTTAAATTTTTCCACCACGCATTTTTGTATTTATTGCGATCGCGTAAACGATGTTTTTGTGAAAAATTGAAATTAAAACATAACACTCAATGTATTCTGTTTAATGTTATTTTTATAGTTAAGTAGAAAGAGCTATGGTATTTCTGTTAGGTTTAAATTCAATAGTAGTTTCCAAATATTCGATGTATTATAATTTACAATAAAAAATCTTTGTTAAACTGATATTTTTTTGAAATATTAAATTTGAGAAGCTGCTAGATTGTTTTTGGTTTATCTATTCGGTTAACTGACCTAATATGCTTTTCGGTTTTAAGATGTGGTAAAATAGTAAATCGTAGCACTAACTTTACTTCACTAAATCTATAAAATAATAATAATTTTTTTAAATTAAAAACACAGATTTTCTAAACTCTGAAACATATTACGCATGTGGTCTACTATACGTGGTTATTTCACTTAATTTAAGAATTTTTGATGAACAAAAAACAGACTACAATGAAAACAAAACATGCGTAAGATGAATATCGGTGACAGATTAAAGTATCCCATGACCTGCGTATAAGAATCATACAATATGTAGTATGAATATAGAGAGGTTTATATCGTTCATAATTTCAACTATAAATGAATGCACAGACAAAAAAACTACATCTTACACCACTTTAAGAATATATAATATAATATTCTAATCTATGGCCCACACTGATTTTATCGAATATTTTTTTCAGGTAAATATTGAAATTTTTTTTTAATTTAAATGAAAATTACACACACACACACGCATATATATATATATATATATATATATATATATGTCAAATAGATAATTACTTTAAATGCGAATTTAACAAAATATACAATTACACACGAAAAACAGTTAATATGCAAAATATGCAAAAAAAAAATACTGTTAACTAATGGTATTATGAAACAAATTTCTATATCATTAAATATTATTTTAAGTAAATTTTAGAAAACCTTTAAATTCCTATATGTCCCTAACTATAAACACTTTGTATGTCAGAATCGTTACTAATTTTGAACTTGTATTAATTAATTTATTATTGGCTTCAATGTGTGTTAAAATACTCCTAAAATTGCTTTCTTACAATGTTGTAATTTTTGTTAAACATTATTTATTAGTTCAATTAGATATTTGAAACATCAACAATCAACTGAACAAAAACAGTACATTAAAAATAAATTGAGCTAAATTTAATTAAATATAGGGCAGATAGTGTAGTTTCGACTGCGAGAAATTATTATTTTTTTTTTTAATATTTTATCTCTATGGGATATTTTTTTAATTTGATCACTGAATTAATAAGAATTGTTCATTGTTTTTATGAAACTATCAAAGTTTTTATAACGGTACATAAAATGCTTGAAAATAGTTGTTTGTTACATGACGATCAAATCATTTTGTTTAATCCATAATTATTATACTGCGACAACTAATAAAATATGCGATTGAAAAAAGTTGAAAATTATTTTAGTAAAATTTAATGGGGCCAGAGTGGCGTAGTGGTCACGCAATTAACTGCGACATAAACAGTCATCGATTAGATTCATAGCATAGTGCAAAAAAATTGCATGGTTTTACGCAATCACCAATTTCTTGTGCTGTCGTCCGAATGCGTCATTAAATTTTCAACTAGGTACCACTCCACTGAGAATGAAGACCACACATGTCTCCTCTTGGAAAAGGAGGGTAGTATCATGAATATATATATATATATATATATATATATATATATATATAGATAGATAAATAGATAAATAGACAAAATGATCCATTTCTATCCATTTGTGATAAGCATTGATGAAGACTTTGAGGTCGTTTCAATGAACATTAGAAAAAAAAGAAACTTAAAGTTTAACATAATGTCTCATTGACGAAAAATCAATAAATTATTCGTAGAATTCGATGGTTGACATGATTTTACGTACGACTGTATATGAAAAAATTAAGTTGATCTACCATACAGTCAAACACGGATCCGAGCTATTAACTTTATATGTAATAAATTAGAATATTATAACCAACGTAAGTAATGCCATTGTTTACCAATCTGTTCGTTGCATGGATTGTGGTGGTATTTGATATAATAGAGATATTACATAATATTTTATATTTATGGTTATATATTTTTTGTTATTCATTATAATATTCACCTTCGTTTTAGCTGATGAAACCTATCACGTTAGGATGATGGAGAAAAAAGTAAAACGTCTATGAAGTTCAAAATCCAAATAATCGTGTAAAACAAATTCGACCAACATAATATATAGACAGTTAACATAGACAAATACTTGTTCTCTGAGCTGAATTCTTAACCCACAAGCTTTAGACAGTATATTATAGAGCATTAATTTCTCCTCAGAGTGTTAATTGACTACCGCAATTCGTAATATTCATTAAAATGTCTAGACTTATCTATAATGTAGTTGATGGATAAGATTATTCAAAATAGAAATTTTCCATCATACTCTGAAGTAATTTAACGGTGCATTTTATTTCATTATCATATAAAGGTACCTGCGTTTAGGTATTACTATAGAGGAACTATAAAATGCTGACCGTTAACTGTGACGGACTTTGGATTAACCCAAATATTACTAGAATAACCTAAAAATAATGTTTACATACTCACCTTTTTTAGTTTCATGCCACAAAATATACATAAGAGAACGAAAATTGTGAAATACAAAACAGCTGTAATCTAATAATTGGTCCTTCATAACCGTCAAGATACCTGCGAGAATAAATCAAGTATAAGTTGTAATGGACTAAGGGAGGAATTCAGTATTGTAATGGACAAAATATCGATGAGATTATATTATAAAACCAAGGCCTTGTCTAAGTGTTTTCAAAAACTATCTAACAAATACCGGAATATGATTGAATCTCTCTTAATCTTTATTCATACAAAAAAAACAGATATCTAAACTAACAAGACTTCTCAGAACTCATCTACAAACCAATCATTTTAAAATTTCAGCACTTTGGACCAACGGACCAATGTGAATGGATATTCGCCCATGTTTTGGCCGATCTCGTGAAACAAAAATCAAGTAAAAACTGGAGTCCGTTGTAGGCGTTGAGGGATGTATAGTAGGTGTCGGGTGATAGCACGTGACGTTGAGTATTTCACGACTTATCAGGAGATTCACAATCTTTCGATCATGGTCCTATGTGTGTACATGACTCGAGAAAAGTTTTGTCCGTTTTTTCGCTCACTCTGCCCTCCTCTTGCACACTCACAAACACCGCACGCCAGTATTCGTAAACATGTTTTCTTTCTTGTTTCGCCCGGACCAGACACACGCATGTAAGTTATTACAATTTGTTTGGGATGAAACCGCACGTAATGACAACTACTATAAGTGCGGTTTTTTTTCCCTTCCTTTCGTTTTTGATTCACGTTGTTTTCTCTGTGACCGTATACTTTTGCTGTAATTTGCGCGACACCTATAATTTATATATATATATATATATATATATATATATATATATATATATATATACATAAACCTATCACCTATATAGAAATGTCCCAGCCTGTCGCCAGCAACTCACACATACACACGTGCGCGCAACGACTCGTATTAAAGGACAAATGTTCAAAACGATTTTACACCACCGACGACGACGATGCGGTGGCGTTATCTATATAAGCAAAACTTTTGTCCACTCGTTCCCGTTTTTCCTGGACGACGGAAAACGATTGCCGCGGAATAAAAGAAATTCGTATATATTATAATCTATATATACCTTGTGGAAGGAAAAAAAAAGTTGATTAATCTAGTAGCGGAAGGTGAGCGCTGTGTAGCCTCGCCCATTGTCTTTGTAATAATAATAATATAATAATATATATATATATATATATATATATATATATATATATATATATATAATAGAATAAAAGCCCAGTCCACGTACAATATTTTACGTGCCTCTCGCCACTGCCACCGTCATCGCTATATATAATAATACAAACAATAATATATATATATATATATATATATACTCTCCCTCTTTTTCCATGCACACAACCATCCCTTTTTCCACTTTCCTTCACCCCCTAAGCGAATCGTCCCCGGAGTCCCTTTTACTCGGAGCACGGATAATCTTCTTATTTGCGTTGGTTTATTATTATTGCCATTTCTCGCGGAGTTAGTTTCTCACGCACCTCACACTCGTCGTACTAGTGTCAGCGGTGGACTAACCGAGATAATATTCCGGACGTGTCATCTTTTACTCTTACACCCCCGCTTGGCGGCGCGTGAGTATAATAAAAGGCAAATTTTATATACTTTTTTCCCTTATGAAATCCATTTTATTCTCCGTCTCCGTCATCATCGTCACCGTCTGCAGCCGACAATCATCGATTCCACACGTAAACCAACGCAGGAAATATGTCTAATAAAAACACAAATTCCTATATATTTAACAGCGAATTCACGTTAATTCGTTTTTCATTGATATACTCGCGTATATTTAATTTTTTTTCTATTATTTTTACGAAATTATTTTATTAGATGCCATTAATTTCGATTAATTGAATCACGGTTCTTGCAGTGTGGGGCTCGCGTTTGATGACAATCATTGAAGAATGATTGATGATAGGTACTTGCAAGTTTAATAATATTGCCCACAATGTAAGCTAAAGCAAAAAATCAAAATACAATTACGGTTTTTTTTGATTTTAACTAATAATTAATTAATATGATTCTAATTAGTGAAAAACATAATAATAGCTTTTTTTAAGCAATCGTATAAACAAATTTCTTACCTCAGATGAAATCTTTGCAACAGTAGGATCACCGGAAAAATAACGTTTTGGTTTTATACTCAATAATTGATCGTCATAATTTTCGAAAGAAATTTTCAAAGTTAGAGTAGTACATACTTTAATCTAGTAGGAATAGCCAGTAACATAATATAGTGAATCCATTGCTGTGGAAGAATATACGTAATATAACGTCAGCAGATAAGTTTTAAACGGATAAAGATAATAGTTTGGAATTCGAGAATAGAACGGAAATAGAACGAATGAAATACGCGAACTAAAATATAATAATTATAACTTCGGGATGTATGTATAGTCGCCGCAGAGTCTAGGTCCGTCGACACCTTTCGAGGATAGTCAGTCTCTGGTGAGAGAGGGAAGGGTATAATCGTTTATGATAACGAACAAAAGTCGGGAGGTGACGGTACACGGGGTGTGCGAGAGGGTGAGCCGTGGTGCTAAAAACATGTGGTAATAAAAACGAAATGTTAAACGTTCTTTCGGGCAGTCGTAATGCGTTTCGCGCCGTCGAAAACGTATTCACGGGTCCCCGCTCTACTCACCAATCGCCACGCCACCACCGCCACCGGTATATGTAAATATTTGTGCGCTTATCTCCACTAGTTCGCCTCTCTCCCTCGCACCACACATTATACTTCCTATTTCACAACAACGCCGCCTCCGCCGGTCTTTCGCCTACAGAGCGGGTCGTAATAATTCACAAACAGCCGACGACGCTATTTCATCGGCAGCACTATATATAGGTGCCCACAGTTTATATATACGTAATCGTAGCATTACCGGCGCGAAGAGAGTATAATATCACAAACACACCCACATACACACTCACATTTATATATGTATACTATGTATGTTGTATATATATATATTATGTGACCGATGTTAAATATATATGTAATGCCTACATTCATTCGGCGATGCTGCGGCGGTAGTGATGGAGACAGTCGGTGGAGGTTCGCAAAGGACCCTTGCGTAGACTTCGACGACTGCCTCTCCCCTCTCGCTCACTCCCTAGACATATAATATCTTCCTCACCCTCGCCGCCGCGACGCGTGTTTGACGTTTATGCCAACGTTCATCGAGTATGAGTTTTTGCAGTGTACGGCGCAAGGTCCTCTCTCGCAACATTATACGACGACGGTAATTGTTTTTTACTTGCGTGCCTTGACTTGTCACGCCACCTCTACCAACACTACCGTCAACCACGTATTGTTATTTACGACTACCCCCCTACCACGGTAACTCCCTTCTACTACCATTGAATCCGAACGATCCTCTATGCTCTGGAACCAAAAACTACCCCGCCCGTAAACACCTCCGCAATCTAATCATTAGACAGTCAGCGGAGGAACGAGAAATAGACGAAGAGTGGTGGTGTGCTGAAAGTTTCTCGTGTGGCGCTCGTGAGAGAGTATCGGGACGGACAGAGAATAATTGCTCGGCAAAGTGATAAAACGTAATTTTATACATTCGAGAATATCTACTGCAAATTATTGTCAACATTTAACTATGTCAACTATAAACACAATATCAGCTATTCTACACAAAGATAATATTAAATTATGGCCGATAATGATATATTATTATATCATTACGATAAGGTTGGCTCTTATTATAATTTTTTCGTACATCCAATCGAATAACGACCATCGGTGTATAATAAAATAATAAACCGAAATATCGTCATAATATGTATTTTCGTTTCATCGACGAGGAACGCATGACTCTACATTATAATTGGTGGTAAATTCTGACGAGCTGTTCATCAGTATTTACAATGTGAATATTATACGTCAAACGTGGATGGTCATTCCTGGAATAGCGAATTTCATGGCATATTATAGGCGTTATAGGCAATGGTGGAACTATACATAATAATATACATAATATAAGTAGAATTTTCTACAGGCTTCAAATGGTTTCCAATTAAAATTATTTTTTTCATGCTCTATTTTCATTGTATAAAACCAAAGAAATAATGAAACCTTTCTAATTCGTAAAAAGTAAAACGCCTTTGAAGTTATTATAATAAATATGACAGAAAATTAAAAAAATATCTCATAGTAATTTTTTATTGAGCACAAAACAAAATTATTGAAAGTTCATGATGTACACGAATATATTACATAACATAATATTTATAGAAAAGCAGAAACTAGAGAATTAGAAAAATGCTTTGCGCTTATAATACAAAAGCATAAAAAAACGCATAATTTATAATATTACATTTTGAATGTATCTACCTCCAATATATAAACACTAGGCATTTAAAAAAAAAAAAAAAGGTTGAATAAACGAATCGGGAACGAACGTGCTAAAAAATGTGAACTTTTTTAGAAGACAAAAGAAGAAAAAACAATATTCAAAAATGAAATATTGTATTGTATAATATATTTTCATTACACAGTGTATTATAATTTATATTATAAATACCACTAGGTATATTATTATCATATCGTTAAGTAAATATACGTATATAATGCCTGCATAATATTATGTTGTTTTATATTATTGTATCCGTGACCAATCTCATAGTATGGTTATTTTATAGAAGTACATTTATTAGTTATTACTAGTAGTAAAAAATGTCTATAAAAGAGAAAAAAAAACTTATGTGAATGTTATCAACAGACTTCGAGCAATCTAGTTTTCCAACTGGATTAGGATTTGTGAACGCATTGGCAGTTGGTGTTAAAGTATCCGGTAGACATTGTAGCAGTATACTAAACTTGTCGTTCCCAGTAAAATGTCGCGGTAGGTAGGTATTGCATTTGAAAAATCTAAAATGTATTTTTTATCATAATGCTTCATTTCGTGCGTGCGTCTTTGTCTGTATTTTCGTATTTGTTGTTCTATGCTTTCCCTCGTAGCACACACATACGCACACTCGCCGCACGGGCGTGCGCACGGCAAAAAACAATAAAAATGGCTTTGCTCACATTCCGTTTTGAGTAATCGATTGTGTAAAAGTAAAAGAATTGTGTATTAAACAAATAATTGAAATACCTTCGAGGGATATATGTTTTTTTTTTTACAAACTTGTCACGTCAATTTCTACAAACCCTTCACCCCGGGCGGACAAAATAAAATCGACGCACTAATATTGGTGTGCTTGCGTATCAGGTTACCAGAAAGAGAAAAGAAAACATATTTTATTGTTTCATTTCAACCGTTCAAATTCGGAGTAAAAACAATATATACCGTACTTATAGTGTGTATAATATTATATGCGTATATTAAAGATGCATGCGTTTTTTAACCACACTATAAGAGTCCTTTGAACGTATATTGTCACTATTGGTGTTGAGTTGTACAAATAATATACATTATATTATTACGTTTTATTTTTTCTAACTAGAAATTGTGCTCACCGTATCGCACAGCACTTGTTCGCGATCAGTGCAATACTGCAGCACTACAATACCGTTGTAAGCCATTTTAATTCGTTTTATTCCATTAAATTACAGCCAACAGACACTCAAGGACATTGTTCTTGGATTTTCAAGTCTGACGTTGACTTTTAAATCGGCCTCATACTTTGGAGCAAAAAAAAAAAAATCGTAATACTATTTTATTTGTATAGCACGATGAAACCGCTGACGTACTAAATGAAACAAAAGCGTTTCCCTTAAAATTAAATAAAAGGTCTGCCACCGAAACGCGTTACATTTCAAAAGCGATTTGTTCTGACAAGATTAAAGTGGGGATACGGTAACCAAAAACAAAGTTTTTTTGGAAATCGTAGATCGATTTAGATGCTACAATATTGCTTATGATATCCGTTCATTTCGAGTGTTGTGTTCATTGGTTCCGGAGATAATAGTTAATTTGCTCGCATATTTCGCATTGAAGCAAATAATTATTGTTCGTAGGACCATGTACTTTGATTTTCACATTCATGTTGACTGATGAATAACTAAAAAAACTGATTTAAAAATGTAAATAACAGTCTCGATTTATGTAGTCGTACAAAAAAAGAATTAAGCTAATTTCGAAACAACTGTCGATGTAAATCGATAATATTATCTTACGATCATTAATTACAGCATTTCGAATATTCGTCATGACTTAGTATCAGAATTGCTGTTGTATTCGTTGCAGAATGGAACGATATTGAATTACTGATACGAACGTGTATGTGGGTTTGGTTGTCACGTACTTTCAGTGTATATGTGTGTGCGTGTGTGTTTGATTTGTACAATAATATACGTTTGCCGCCTACAATGAGCAGGCCTTTTATCGTGAATATTTGTATTGCGGATATTATACTTCAGTTAAAATCAACGTTCGTATCTGATAAATCCTCGACGTTAATACTATGAGAGATTATTCATAATATTATTACGAAATTGATTTTGTTTTTTTGGAGTAGTTTTGAAATCTTGATTGATTACATGCTTCGTGCTAATAATTGTATGGGAACTTGAGCGACAGAATGTCAAAATATATATCTGATAGCTAATTTAGTCACTAGGAATTACAATGTCATTGGAAATTCAGTACTGTAATTATATATTATTAATTTTTATTTGGTTATAGCCGTCAGCTAACAAGAGCTAGAAGAGATATTAACGTTTTCTGTAAAAATCAAAATCCTCAACATTTGTAAAATTCGAGTTAAATGTATTTCAAAATATTGTTTTAATTTACAATTTAGATTTTTAACACTTTTATGCATAGTTAATAAACAATTAAAACTTAAAATATGATTTGCCTACAAGTATTTTAAAGTATTACAATTTTATATTTAATTTCCTCATATTAGTATTGTAGTATGAAATACCGAAATCATACTTATATCCGTTAGAAATTTTATCATAGTAGGTACTTAAATTTTAATATGTGAAATTTAGTAAAAAAAAATTTAATTTATATAAATATTAAGTTTTGAGAGAGTCTACTGATTCTAAAATATTTTTAATTCGTTTGAAACTACAATTACTATACTATTGGCAATTTTATATTGAAAATTATATTTGTAATTCACACTTTGAGAACATGTACTACTTAGTCTATACAGTTATCTTTTTTAAAGATTTTCTTATTATTTAAGATAAATCATGGTTCAGTACCTTCAACATTATTTTTCATTTTGAAATTTCAAACGCGCTATTAATTTTAATTGTAATCACAACGGTTGTAAATAAAATAAATTGGTCAAACTTGAACTTTATTGATTATTACAAAGATAGTTGATGTATATTACAATATCGAAGAGAACTTACAATATTATAAATAAATAAAAAATTAACTTCGCGACAACGCGTGTCAAATTGAATATAATATTATAAAGGTATAGTCGGTATATGCGCTTAAAAATTCGAAGACAATAAATAAAAAAAATTCTCTCAGAATAAAGAAATATTTTATTTTATAGAGTTATGCGTATACGAGTAACACACGAACGTCTCGAGTTATAAGTGTCGACTTAAGCACAACAATGTTTTCCATCAACCGTAAATAGTTTAGTTAATTACACATACTAATTATGAACTTCTCCACAGTTGACTGAGCTAAATGTACGTAAAATTCAACCAATAACGGTCGGGTGCGTATTGTTTACCGTAAACGTCGCCTTACACGGGTCAACGAAATAAGTCGCGTATGATACCACTCGGTAGTTGGTCTCGTTTCGCAGGGATCACACATCATTAAAACACTTTGAAATGTTTCAATTGTTTTCCCCTTTCAATTTTGATAAACATAATTTGTCAATAGCGTACTAACAGAAATTTACGAAAACGTATTTTCCACTACACTAATATTATTTTTTCTTAACGTTATTTTACCCATAAATACCGCATGAGAGGCACATTATTAAAATGACGTTATATCTGCACGTATTGTCTCAGTATTACTAATGCACAAAATGGAAAACAAAATGTTCAGAAAAATCCAGTTTGCTCTGTTTTCTTTAGTATTAAAGTGGATTGACCTATTACCAAAAGATTATTTATTCAGGGCACTTAGAAAATTTTTAATAATATTTTAATTTTTTAAACATGTATTATGAGCATTTTAAAATTCCAAAGACATTTAAAATTCAATATGTTAATATTTTGTTTAAAAAACTTCAATATAAAATATAATCTTATGAGATAAGGTATCCAAAATAATATTCTTGCCTTTAAATTTGATAATAGGTAAATTCTCTGCAATATTAAAAATAACAGAGTAAAATTAATTCTTTTGAACATTCAATTTTCCATGTTGTGTACTGGTATGGTGAAGATACCCACGTGTGGGTATATTAGGAATTAAATTGAATGTGATATAAAAAGTAGACAATCGACATAGATCAGGTTTCATACAAATAAAATGTGTAAAATTGACACTTCATCGTAGGTTCGTAGGTTAGTATAGTTACAATCCGTTATTACATTTGAAATAATTATTTAAACTAAGGGATTTTTAATAAAGAAATTATAATAATAATATATAGTCATACCTGGAAATATTAATATACTAATATAACAGTCAAGCGGATGTAACGTTGATTGACAGGAAATGTTGAACCCAAAGTAGCATCAACCAAAAAGTGGTGTAATAATTAAAACTTAAATCCGGCACAACTCGTCTTTCTATAGCAACTTTCTTCTGATTGGATGATAATAAAATATACGAACCGAGAAAAGTCATCGTCAGACAGTTTTTACAGAGATTTTAGAAACTGTTTTTGAGACGTTATGAAAACAGTAGATAAACACTTGGAGGCAATTTATACTACCGCTCACTAACTAAAAGATTGTGTACAATATATACACTATCTGTCAGTCATTTTTCATGTCTTAAAATTTATAATGTAATATTATATGCATAATATTATATTGAAAAACTAATTCTGGTTTGTTGATAAATTCGATGGATTTTCACGTAATACAACGTTATATAATTAGATCTCATTCAAAAAACGGATCAGTAAAACTCGATTATATTACACTTGCAAATCACATTTTTTCTCAATATTTTTTGATAGTTATCAGTAGCTTTTACGTACGTTTAACGTTCAGGAATACTATTATTAAATTTTTGAATTATAGTAGATGCAATGCATAATTATATTATCATTCTCAGCGTATCTCACCACTTTTATAAAATAAAAACTAACGTTTTTTTAAAAGGATGTATTCAAAAAGTTTTCTCCTAACACATTTTGTTAGGGTAGTCATATTTTACAATTTACTGAAAAACTACAGACAAATAATTTTAAAAATTATATTTTCAATTTTTCATCTGCGTACAAATATACGTCTGACACGGAAAAGTTTTATAAATATTGGAAACAACCATTTTATCAAGAACTAAGTTTACAAAAATAAAACAAAACAAAAATAAGCTCATTTCTACCTACACATTAGTTATTGTTGAGTAGTACAATACTCGTATATTATACTATATTATATGCCAAGCGGCCTAATCATAATATCAACATCAATAATATGATATAATTATGGTGTACACAGTTATGCTTTATAATTTATTTCGTTGAAAGTTTATCGTGATAGATTATTCTAGTGGAGCTCGTAATTTGATACAATAAATTATTGGGGAAAACACAAGGAATATTTGAAGAAATAATACGACGTGACATATCGACATCGTCGCATTGTGCAGTAAATCTATAATAGACGGACGTGGATACGTTAAGTACAGTATAATAACTAACCACAAAGTATGCTTTCATATATCGTCATAATATTTTATCGATATTCGATTTCCAATGTCGCCAAATATCCATATAACATATGTTTATGTATTGCACTTAAGATGAATGGAAATATTTAAAATCTTGCACCACGATCGTAAATATATTTATTACGATAGACGCCGTTTTTTTTTTTTACTCGACTCGAACAGATCGCTGAGAACATAAAACGATATTTACCTGGTACATATTATAGTTGGAAGGTTATGGCCAATCGGTTTTGATGCTAAAACAACCGTCTAACGCTATACAGCGTGCCTAAGTAGAATATTATATATTTTTTGTACTATATTTTATGTTTGTGTAGTATTTAATTTGAATAGAACTTTTCTCATAGCAAAGGAGACATTGCCATACAGCACATGTGCAAAATCGATACTATTTTTTTTTTTAAAGGATTGGACTTTTATTTTTGCACAAATTATACTTGGACCTAACGTAATCATTAAATTAATTTATATTAATAAAGTTTTGACGCAAGATCAATCCTTACAGAAAGTAAAAATAATAGACTCTGTTTTTATTGTTTAAAGTTATTTACATATTTTAAGATATTATAATTTTATTATGAATATAGTTAGCGTTCATTTATAATAATTATCTGTCACTAAAATAATCAACTCAACGTTAATTATGCTCTTATGGATATAGTTGAGTAAACTGTATTGAAAACTTATCATAAAAAAATGTATGAATATTTTAAAATAATTTAAAGATGAACAGATTTTTTTTCTTGTGTTAACATCTAAATGCATTTCTGGTAGCACGGGATAAATGGTATGGTGTATAAAATAATTTTCAATGTAATGAAGTTATTCAAGTGTCTATATTGATGTAATTGAATAGTAACTGGTAATTTAAAAACCTATAGATACACCTTGAGTAGTATTGAAGATTAGATTCTACTCTCTGGTAAAATTGTAGTACAAGTACACCACCAACTTATCACTAGAATACTAGATTAAGTCAATGACACCACAGAATCACGGAACTCGATTCACAGAGCAGTTTGAAGTCGTCTTAAATCTATGATAGTTTACAGAATTTTTAGTTCATAAACTCAACTACGGGTTTAGTTATTCGAACTATAAACAGACCAAACGCTAGATCGTCGCGAACTATATATTATTAAGTTACTATACCTATATGTTTGCAATATATCTTTTCTACACTGTAGATATACGGAACTAATTTAAGTTACATCACAATCATTCTGAAAGCTCAGTACGGTATTTTTATTTTTAAAATAATGACAATACTGTAAATAATAAGTAACTTATTTTTGTGACGGCAGCTGACGTTTACACGGAATAGCCTCAATATAACTATAGCCTCAATTTTTAAAAAAGGAGCGCGTATATATGTTTACTCATCAAAAACTGCAGTCGTTTATTCAAATACATTTTTAAAGAAATAACTATATACGTATTATATAAAACACGGACGTTAGTAAAGAATACAATAAATTATGAAAAGTTCATTTACAATTGTATTCGTTTTAAATATTATTTTTTTTTAATTTACTATTGTTTTCTGTGATTCCCCATAGATTTATTATGTGTCGATTTTTCTTCATTTCTTTTTGATTATTTCTTCACGCACGTTTTCTTCTATGAAAACTCAGCCATTTTTTCATTAGTTTTGAATACATAATAATATATTGACTGATAAAAAAATTAAAGAATCTAAGCGACAGTAAAATTATTTCTCAGGAGAGTATAATAAACATTTTTATATGTTCTTAATTTTGGCGTTGGGATTTTGGTTATTATAAACGATTTAGGAATGATGTAGTCATATATTTGTTTTCCATATTATGTTTTTTTAATAGCTTAAGCACTTCAATTTTTTTTTAACTGCTGCTTTATATTTTATTATTGGTTTAACATAGTTTTAAAAATATCAAATATAACACTTTATCGAGAACAATATTTCAAATTAGAAGTAACAAAAGTTTTTAAGCATACCTTATTTGGTATAGCTACACTTATTTGACAAATATCTACAAACATTTGAAGGAAAGGAAATAACAAAGTTTTAATCATGCCATTTGTATTAAATTCAAAGAATGCGATAAATAACAATAGTAATCCCATGTTTGTTAGAATCGAAAAATGTTTACGAGATTTGCGTATATCCCAAAAAAGGCGCTCATCGCCTACTCTTTGACATTTCTTCAAGTGAATGTCACTTGATCAGGAAATTAAAAGGTAAATATCTCATTATTAAATGGTCTGGAGAAGAACACTAGTATTGCGAATTCGATAGATTCTGTCGATTATACTATAGTATATACTATATTTCTTGCCTCCTAAATGTTTCTTTTGCTCTTTTTCCTATTATCATTTTTTTTCTTTTATTTTATATAATCATATATGTTATTGTGAAAATTGCCATAATATATCTATGGTTTTTATTCAACTTTATTTTTAATTTTTTCAAGTAAATTTATATTATGTACGTACGCATTATATTATACGCCATATAGAAATAATACGCCATAAGGATAAATCAATCTACTATCAACAGTAGTTTTTGTTCATTTAACTGACAGAAAAAAAATGGTGTAAGCGTTAACTTTTGAATAAATCGTCTACTGCAGTGGTTCCTAAACTGCGCTCCGCGGAGCCCACGGGGGCTTCGCAATTGTTTCTTAAGAGCTCCGTTGGTTTTAACATAACATATCACGTATAACATGATTTATAGAACACGCAGGCTGATACAATTTAACATTATATAATTCTTGGGTCTGCACGAGAAACAACTGTCTAAAAAATAGATCTATGGCTGAAAAAGTTTGAGAACCGCTAGTCTACTGTAGCTGGTCCACATTTTACATGTGTTATTTTACAGTGGTTATACTATCTACTGTGTATATTATAATAATACATTTAATAAATACGTTTAAATATATAGTCGAATTGATCGACCGTTGCTAATGATCGTTCGGTGTATATCGTCTAGTACGATCACGCCGCCGCGACTTTTGGTATTCAAACGATTAGGCCAAGCGCACACGGTGCAACCGTTTTGTGACAAAAGTTGCAAATCAGTTGCACGCGCAACTGTTTTGTGACCTTGGTATCGTACGGCTATGGCGTCCGCACACGAGGTGATAAAACTAAAATTAGTTTTCAATCAGTTGTACACAATCGTTTCCCGCGGTTGCAGTTGCGTTGTTATTATAATTGACCACGTGTTGTATTCGTGCTAATATACCTAATATATAATATATTCAATTTGTTGTTTACGATTTTTACGATTTCTGAAAATGAGTGACCAGGAACTTAACTTAAAATTTGTCAAGGAGGTTGAGAAGCAAGGGCCAACCATC
>JACXSJ010002342.1:0-48069 GCA_014851325.1 Pentalonia nigronervosa | reverse complement strand
ACCTGACAATACTTTATACATTGTATTTAGTAGCGATATTCCTCGGTAATTTTGGTAGTTTGATCTGTCTCCCTTTTTATAGATTGGACAGATTATTGCTAGTTGCCATTCTTTTGGTATTTCTTCTTTATGCCATACATCTCTGATTAATTTCCCTACTTCACTTATTAATTCCTCACCACCATACTTTAAGAGTTCTACAGCTAAGCCATCTTCACCTGGCGATTTATTGTTTTTAAGTGTGTTTATGGTCATTCTAATTTCGTCGTCCGTTGGCTCTACGTCTTCAGGTTCTTCTGTATAGTACTCAATTTGCGTATGGTCCGTATGGTCTTGGTGCGTTTGTGGGTTGAGTATTTCCTCGAACATTTTCCCAAATTGTTTTGCAATTTCTTATCCTTCTGTTACAAGTTCTCCATTTTCTTCTTTCATTATCTCTGTTCTGGGGTTATACCCCGTTTTTAATTCTTTTGTTTGTTTGAAGAAGAGTTTCGGGTTCGTCCTGTTGTCCTCAATCTGTTTTATTTTTTCCTTTTCCCTTCTTATTATACGTTTAGTTTCTCTAAGATTCTGGGCAAATTTTATATTGTTTTCTGTGTTTGGGTTTGTAAGCATCAATGATCTCGCTTTATCCCTTTCTTCAATTGCGCTTTGACATTTATCGTTAAACCATTTGTGCTTTTGTACTTTTTTTTTTCCTAGGTGTTCCAAAGCAGTTATTTTTAATATTCTCTCTAATTTTTTCCAACGGGTTTCAATATTTTCTGCCTCTATTCCATCCTTTAATTTATTTTTTAGTTCGTTTCTATGTTCCTTTAGCATTTCAGAGTTTTTTATGTTATCTATATCGACTTTTTCTTCTATTATTATTCTTTCCCTCCATTTTCGTGGTAGTTTAATTTGTATTTTTGCTTTAACTAAGAAGTGGTCTGATTGAGCAGACACTCCACGATAGCTCCTGACATCTTCTATAAAATTGTCTATTTTCCAATCTGTCATGATATGATCAATTTGATTTTTAGTACTACCTCCGGGTGAAACCCATGTTTCTTTATGGATGTTTTTGTGTGGGAAACACGTACTACTTATCCTTAGTCCTTTAGAGATTGCAAAGTTAATTAGTCGGTTCCCATTTTCATTAAAATGAATATGGAGGCTTTCTTTTCCTATTGTTGGTCTATACATTTCTTCTTTTCCTATTTTAGCGTTGAAATCTCCAAGGATAATCTTCGGTTGGTTTTTGGCAATTGATTCGAAAATTGTATTCAGGTCTTCATAAAAAGCTTCTTTCTCATCTTGTTGCTTGTCTTTTGTAGGTACATATCCATTTATCAGTATTAAATTCATATGTTGACATTCAACTTGGATATAACATAGTCTGTCATTATACGGCTCAAATCTTTTTATGTATGGTAAGTATTCATTGCTAACAATAAATCCTACTCCTCGCTCATGCCTTTGTCCACCACTATAAAAGATAGTATGTTTCTTTGATTTTAAATTTCCTTTCCCTGTCCATCTAACTTCTTGAATTGCTGCTATTGCAATTCCATATCGTTCTAAATTAGCTTCTACAACTATTAGTGCGCCCGCCATGTTTAGGGATCGCACATTCCAGGTTCCGAGATTAAACTTATCCAAATAATTTTTCATCCGAGGCTTGGTTTTTTGTTGTCTCTGAACCCATATTTTTTTCCTGTGTGAGGTGGTTAGCCTCACGCCTATTCACTAATATAGATAATAAATTATATTGGTAACTAATATACATTGACGGGTCGTTGTAAATTGCGTCCCATTTTAAATGTTTTATGTAAATTGCGGCTCGTGAATATTTTTCAGACTTAGGGCTGGCAATATAATTGTATTGATATTTGTATGGTTACAAATATTTGTTTTGCTGTTTTTTTGTTTATAATTGAAAAAATATATTATTAATGTGGCAATAATTATATCTAAAATTTGTATTATTACTATACAGTATATTTGTATGTGTACAATCGTACGTGGGGAATAGTGTTGTCTCGTACGATTATTATCGACGGCTGACGACGGGTCATTATTATTATTAATATTATCATCGTATATGTGGAATAATGATTGCGTACATTGTACGCAAAAACTAAAAGCGGATTATTGCAGTTAGTTGTCAACTGTCGTTACGCGAAATATATAAACATTTTTGTATACTTAATGTCTTAATATCAAAGCGTTGAGACTTTCTTTAAGCACTACACACAGCCCATGTAAAAGTCTGTCGCTCGGGCTTCATATTCCCAGTATAATATATTTCTTATATACATAAATGCTGGAAATATTACTACATTAACAATTAGTAATGTGTCCGTAAAATGTTGTGTAATTAAAAATATAATAATGTTTATGTATTAAACATTTATATATGTATAAATCTATGGTAGCTGATCAAAGATTAATACTTGCCTATAAATCGTACAACTGATCGGAAATCGGAATATCCCAGGCCGAAATTTACGTACATTTCAAATGTACCCGAGACTCAATTTACGTGTTTTAAAAGTACACAGGCCGCAATCTACATAGTATATGACTATGACCTTTTTTTGAGGACGCAATTTACTGACTCCGACATTAACAATCAGGCCGGACGATGCTGCTTTTTCGTCATATAAGTTGTAATATTTGATAATATCAAATGCTCTATTAAAATAGTATTAATTAATAATTTCAGTTGTAAATTATGGGTTGATCAGAGTAAAAAATCAAAGGATCATAAACAACTATATTAATTATGGCCTTCAAAAAATAAAATGTACAATTTTTTTAGACCATTTCACAGAAAATAATTATTGTATTTGGATGGATAAAAAAACGTAAGACAAAACAAAATGTAAACATTGTTAAAATAAATGTAGTGTATGGATTCTTTATAAGCTATTTAAAAAATTAAATATTTAACAACAACAATAATTACCCATATAATATATAATATTTATTTAAAATACTAATAATTCTATATAAATTGTCTGTTCCTGGAACAAATTCATTGGCTTAGTTTAGAGACATTTTGGCATCATTAAAAGAACTGGAAATATCAGGAACAAGAACCAGAGTTTAATATAAGTATAATACATTCAATAATCAATTTACAGTTTTAATAGAAACAATGCAACATGTAATTTTATTATTATTATTAAATAGGTACCAATGTAAAAGTTGAAATATATCCTCGGGAACTTTTTGCATCTAAAGTTTATAATGAAACAAATGTTTCAATCCTGACAGTGAATAAAATGTCAGAATGAAGTCAAAAAATGACAAGCAGTAAATCTGGTAATAAATTATTATATATATTTGTTATAAATTATTATTTATAATTGAAAAATAATTTGTATATTATTATAGAAAGCATAATATGAGAATCCCAGTGCATAAGCCTAGATCTTTAAACTTTGGACAATTACAAACTGATTTTGATAGTTTTCTTTCTTGTAAGTATTAAATTATGTTTGAATTATCGTACCCATTAAATAAAATATCAAAATAAAGTTTAAAAAGTCAATATTACAATTAATGTATAATGTTAGATAATTCATTAAAAAATACCAGTCACAATTCAAATGAGTGCATAAATAAAATTAATAAATTAAAATTAAATTAAGATATTATGAGAAAACTATAAATGCGAAAAATAAACAATTATGTAAACCGAAGAAACAATTAAAGAACCAAAAAAAAAAAAAAAAATGCCAAGAAATATACAACAATTCTCTTTTAAAAATACAAATAAGACTAATGAGTAATAAAAATAAAGCCTGATGATTTAAAGAGAAAGAAAAATGTTTTAATTTTAGCCTTTATTAAAACTCTCCTATGGAATAATTATTTATGAGAAGATATCTATGCTTAACAACAATAAAGTTATTGAAACAATAGCTTCATTGTTTAAATTTTACTTGTGGTCTGAATGATAATATTTTGGAAAAAAAAAATCAATTTACATTGTTGATTCTTTCAGTTTCAATCATTTTTGATGAAATGTCAATCAAAAGATTTATAACATATAATTCACAAAGTGATGTATTTTCCGGGTTTGAAGACTTTAGGGCTATAATAGAAACAAAAAATAATTTATTATGTAACCAAGCACTTGTTATAATGGTTAAATGAATCAAACATCCTTGGAAATAATGAATCACAAATATGGGGAAAATTTGTACAAGGCAGACTAACTTTAGAACTTTTCCCATTAAAAAACTCCTGAAACTTGATGTGCAACTTGTAAGTCTTAAAGATCTAATTAAAAATCATAATATTCTTCATTTACTATGCTCTAATATATTGAACAACATAAGTACTATTGAAATAGATTTTAGAAATGAACAAAACAATATACATTTAATTTCTATTATAAAAAAACAAATTCAATTAGACATTTCATATTATTATGTGTTTCCATTGAACGTCGATGAACATATTTTTTTTTATAAAAATATGATAGTAAATACTGAAACAATTAAATTCATTTTTAGTCGAACATTTGATCAATCTAAAACTATAGCTTGGTCAGAATACAAAAAATTACACATTTCGGCAAGTTTAAAAACTTATAAAATTAAAACCTTAAAAAGTTTAACCCAAGAAAACCAAAGTAAATTGGGATTGTCCTTATTAAATGAAACTGTGGTAAAAGGTAAAGGAGCTTCCAATATGCAGTATAGACTATAGATTGAAAATAAAGCATATAATTCATTTTCTTCATTGTACGTTGTTAAAGTAATTAAAAGTGGATTCAAATTTCTAAACTATGGATTTATGCTAGTCCCGATGGATAGATTTTAAATAATGGAAAAATAGTTTCTGTGCTGTAAATTAAACGTCCTAGTTCCTGCAAAAATAAAGCAATAATTGACTCTGTAACTAAAACGCCAAACTTTAGTTATTTAAAACTTCAAAATCAAAAAATTGTTTTAAAATCTAGTTATACATACTACATTTTTGTGCTGAAAAATCTTTTTAAATTATAATTAAATTTCGACCATTTAATTTAAACTATATTAATTACACTATTTAAATTAGCTACAATTTACAGTATAATAATATGCCATGTAATAATTTCCTGAACAAAGTTCACATATTATCGGCTAGAATTTGCGAGAGTATTAGTTGCACCGCTGCACAGTGTCTATACCAGGCCCCAGACACTGATAAAAATTAACACGTTAAAGATACTCAATACTCAAAAACGTGGTGGTCATCTTCCCGTTGGCTAATTAGTGTTACCATACCAGAAAAACAAAATGTTCTTTACAATTTTTTTTCAAAAATGTATGTATCCATTTACTTTTATTCAAATTACTTGCTACTTGCTTAAAATTTTTAATTTTTAAATTAGCAACCGTATAAGATTAGTATAAATCAAATACATAATTAAGTATAAACATAAAATACACGATAGAAAAAAATACACATTTTTTTATATTAAAAATATATTTTATATATTAGAAGCTAAAATGTAGCTGATGTAGTTTTGAAAGCTAATAGAACACAAGTGTTTAATGGCAGGCTTAAATAGTGGAGAAAGATACTATAAGAATATGGGTTAAAAATTAGATAATCGATTGAGACAGCAAATTGAGGTATGAAGAAATGATAAGTCAAGACAGGCGAGTCAAATTTGGAGAAAAAAGATAAAGAGATTAAGTTATTACAAGAATATGGTGGCATGTTGAGCAAAAATAAGAGAGTTGATCCCACTTACATGGAATAAAGGTGAAGCCGGAGAAGTAGAAGCAGTCTGTGCAATATTTCTGAAAAATAAATCATTCATTATTATACATGACCAATATATTAGCCATGTTAAAATAATTAAATGATACTAATGAAATCATTTCACTGCCAGTGATGGGCAGTGTGTTAGATAGATTTCTATCTTGTATATTTTGATATTAATTGTAATTTGTATCTATATACTATTTTCGAGTTATTTTCCCTATTCTGATATCTAAAGTCTCTGTAAAATTATAACATTAAATAAGTCATTATTTTTAAAATATTATACAACTTCTCAAATTATACTAAAAGAGTTTTAATGATATAATTATTACATTTTTTTAAAATAAATTTAACACATTTTTTAAATTATTGAAAATTAAACAAGTACTTATATGCCAAATTGTACAAATAAAAACAAAACAATAATAAATACTAATTAAACAGCATTTGCCTAGAATATGATGAATTTTACATTATGCCATCATGTCATCATTAATTATAAATGTTTTAGTATTGTCAGTTTTCTATTTTTAAATTGACATTCTGATACTAATTCTCTATTTAAAAACGTAACAGAGAAAAATATTCTAAATCTTATTAATAGTTTAATTAAATAAACACAATCAAAATTTGGAGATGAGTGCTTAAACGGCACATTACATAAAAATTCATTTAAATTAGAAGTTACTTCTTTACCAACTGTAAATAAAGGAAATCGTTGAACAAATATATTTTCAAGTTTAAATATAAATTAATAAAAATTATCATTGGGCATTTGAAGGTTACCATAAGTTGTCTGTGCAGTATTAGTGTATGCTTTAAATAGTGTAATAAAAATGCTTGGTCTAAATTTGTTTGGTACCTAGCATAATCTATACATAAATCACAGGTATGTTGATTTGAACACTTGCTATACAAATATCCGCAAACATAATGTAAGGCATTTTTTTGAAGTAAATTTAAATGTCTATAATCAACAGTATCAATTTTGAAATTGAAGTATGTACTTTTTAACGAAGGTTATGACAACACAACATTGGTAATCCCAACTTCTGTTGAATTCATATGACACAAAATGTCATCAAGGTCTTTAATACAGTTAGCATTGGGTGAATATTGAAAGTAGTTTAAACAAAACAAATTCCGAAAAACTATATAAAATTGTACAGGAGTAGGATTTCGATTGTTTCCATTTTTATTGCGAAACATACCGAATAAATTTCCTAGACAATCCATTTAAACGTATAATCACTATTACGACTCGACATTGTAATAATATTATGCAGATATATTATATAATTCACAAAGGCATAAACCACAACAGAACAGTTAAAACGCAGTATGCAATAAAAAAAAGTGTACAAATGCTTTTGCTAAGTATTTTACTAAACCTAAATCTTAAATTATGATACCAATTTTTTAACTGATAACACTAAATTGATAAAGTGGCCAACGGGAACATGGCCGCCACGTTTTTGTTTACATTTAAGGCTGAGGTCACACGAGCGTTTTGCTGGCGTACGTTACGACGGACGTTGTAACGTCCGTTGTTGAATTATATGATTATACTTTACGACGGTCACACACTTGACGTCCGTCGGATTTACCGTTCGGACGACGTCTGATTCATGCTACGACGGACGTAAAAAGCGCTTATCGGACGTCGTAGTTTATTATTAGATATTATTGACTCAGTCACACGAACGCTGTTTTAACGCACGTTAATCGTGAAAATCGTTCAATTGCTGAATTTTGTCAGTATGAAAATATAGTTTAAAAATGGATGTATATAGAACTATTAATAACAGAAATAGAAAAACGTCCAGTTTTATGGGATGTAAGTGTCATGACGCATTATTTTTGATTTAATTTTGTTAAATAGCTCGTCAAATGTGCTTTGTGACATGCGAAAATAATTTAAAAATTTCTCATTGTCAGCTCTTAGCAAGTTATAAAGGTTGTAAAATGCACCATTTAATCGTTCACTATTTATTGGACGAACCCACCATTTTCGATTCACGCGTTTTTTTTTCGTAATACTCTTATAGCGGAGTATACAAAAATCGCGGTGTCCACATCGTCCAACTTGTAAGATGTGAAATCAACAACTGACGTTCTACGTTCTTGTGACTAGGGTAGTGATGTACGTTATAACTTAACGTCCGTTCTTCCAACTCTCGTGTGACCCTGGCCTAAAATGTCCCTTCCGATTTAATCTATTCTGTGTCTATACTACGCGGGTTAAAGTTGCAACCCTATGGTCGTTTAATCGTGCGACTCTTTTCAGGACGTTATCAGAAACGAGTTTGTCTCCTTTTTCTATTTTTTTTTTTTTTTTAATAGTCTTCATGGGTTGTGGGAAGTGGATCACGATTTAAAATAGTACTATCTATTTTTTTTTTATATATAGTTCTACCTATATATCATGTTGTAGATACAGCATGCTCTAGTGGACAATCTCCAAAGTTCTTCCGAGAGACGAAATACATTTTGGTATACTGGTATACAAAATTAATAGATTACAATATAATTAATGGTTTATAACTTAAACTAATAAACTATCTAACATAAATTGTAGTCATGCAATTATGTTAATTATATTTATTTCACATTTTGTAAACACACAAACATGGAGTGGGTTTTTTTTCCTACAAAATTACGATTAAATATATTTTACGAGTGTACGTTTGGACAACACCATCAAATATTTTGATTCTGAATTCTGATGAATTGAAACGATTACGACACAGTAGTATTCACATAGGTTCTTAACTGGCTCAAGCCTAAAAATTTGAAATATCCATGATGATACCAAACTTCAATCCAGTGGTACAGACACTATTTGGCACTTTGTTCACATGGGGTTTAACGGCCATCGGGTCCAGTTTAATTCTGGTATTCAACGGTACACAAGTAAATATGGGTTTTTATGATTTTGCGTTATTTTTCCTCTGATACTGAAGCTTGACATGTAGAATGTAAACATTATGATTGATGTCTATTGCAGAGGAAGTTATTGGATGGGAGCTTGGGATTTTCAAGTGGTGTGATGATAGCAGCATCATATTGGTCGCTCTTAGCACCAGCAATTGAACTCGCTGGACAAGACAGTACCTATGGAAATAATGGACAGTTTTCATTTATACCGGCATTAGTTGGTTTTTTATTTGGTGCATTTTTTGTGTATTCATCAGACTTAGTCATATCATTATATGAGATTGATGTACTTAATGTTATAATACCCGGTAAATATTTATGTCTAAAGTTTATAATGCAGTTGATTAACAACTAATAAATACATTAAATCTAAAATTCATATTCATAATAAATACACAAAAAATATAAAAATAATTTTCATATAATCTGTGGTAAATATTTAATACCATACATTTAAAGGTTATTGTATTTTATTAATATTTAAATCAAAAAGCAATATGCATCAATATCGATGCATATTACCTCAATAAAATATATTACCTGCTAGGTTTTCTTCTTTTGTAAAACAATAGTTTAATGGTTTTCAATATTTTTTTTAGAGTTGATTTTTAATTGGTTTCTTTAATCACTACTTAAAATTTTAAATAATTCAGTTAATATTATATTAATATTAAATTCTAGTGATTTTTCAAATAATACCACTGTTATTATTTTAGTATTCATTTTTTTCTTAATAATTATATACAATTATTAGGTACTACATAATATTTCTTTGTCATTTTGTTTCACATTATTTATATAATTTTTATTTTATTTTACCGTTAGAAGCAAATCAGTGTTCAAAAAAAAAGTTTAAATGTGATTCTGATACAGAGCATACTTATTATAAAGATAATCAACAATCAATTGGAATAACAGACGGTAAGAATTGTAGTTAAATTTATTTGTGAACTAAAAATTAAATTTATAATTTATAAAATTTAAATGCTGAGTAAGATAAAAACAATATAATAAAAATCTAATATACTTCAAATCATTACTAATGTTAAAAAATGTTACAAGTGTTCATTATCAATTTTTGAAAATAATAGCATATATTATGTATTTACTAGGTATTTAGTTTATATTAAGTAAAGAAAATATAATTAAAAAGTTAAAATATTAAAGATTTTAAGAACTAAATCAAGGGCATTCACAATATGAACCAAAGCAAGTTATGATTTTCTTGAGTATTTTAAAATAAATATTTATAAATTGTACTGGTTATTAAGTCCAAACTTGAGGTGAATAATTTCATGGCCTAAAAATTAAAACTTGTGGTATTTTTTATTAATATTTATTAACACGTTGACTGCCACATGGTTGCTGGCTGTCATTTGGCTGCTGGTGATACACTTAAAATGTGGTCGCTACCACATTACTTATATGCTAAGTGACTGTGAACTGTCATATTCCCATATATTTCAAATAGACTTTATTGTGCTGGTGCTGAAGTAATGATGTGTACGATATTGCCATTGCATAGAGAAGAAAATTATGTATCAAAAGATATATTTTTAAAATGTAAAAGTAAATGCCTATACAACAGTATTTTATTACTTTAAAACATTGTTTATAACATTTTATGAACTTCTCTCTAAATTGGTTGTGGCACATAGCAAAAGATTATCAAATGTCCACTGACGAGCACATGGTGGTCAATGTGTTAAAATTAAGTATTTTTTAATGATGATCTCGCCGCCTACCAGGCATTGTTCATTTGACTGTTATCTTCATTCAGACCGACTTATAATAAGTATTTAAAATGTTAAAATTTGAATATTTAAAAATACTAAGCTTATATCACTTGTTATGATTATAAAACAAAGACAAAGGTTTTGTTGTGAAATTTAGTTTTGCTATTATACTGTACAGCAGAGGTGACTAAACTCTTTCATTAAGATCTATAAAAAATATAATTTTCCTTTGAGGATCAGCAGACATAAACAAATATTTTTTTTATTTTAAGTCTTTATCACTAATATTAAAAATAAACATTCTTATATAAATAATACAATTAATGCATAAAATTATCTAAAAATGAGTGTTTCACGTAAAATTTTTAAATAATTTCAAATTATATTAATATTATGCTGTTGATGTAAAAACATATCATTACATATCGTTGACTATTTAATTATAATCTAAGTAATAGTTGCTTACCAACAAAGATGTTGCACTAAATGGACATCAAACAGTATAGCTCAGTATTCAGTTTTTTAGCTATCATGTGAGAAAATGCCATTTCACAAAAGTAGATTAATCCTAAATATATATATAACTATATCACATAATAACAAGTTTTAACAAAAGGAAATTAACCCGCCAATCACAATCAACTGTTTGGTTGCCTCTGTTATATAGAATGCCATATGTTTGTGTTAATGTCTGTGTTTATAAATATATTGGTAACTTTTTATTGTTTATTAGTTATTGTGAACATGACCTACTATGGTCAAAAATTAACATTATTTACCTAAAAAACTCGATTATCTTAAAATTGTTTAAGTAAGAAATAATTTAAATATTTATAAATAATTATTAATTATATTATAAAGTTGTGTGGACAAGTGGGTACCGATCTGCTGTATATTTTATGCTGAGTTTTAGGATTTCTAACATATGATCACAGTTTCAGTTACTATACGGTTTAATAATTTGATTTAATTATATTTTCAACTAATGTTTGTACTAATTTCTAATTATCATAAAAAAAAAAATTATGATCAACCACTAGTAACAGATCCATATTTTGAGTGATTAACCGAGATTTTTTTGGTAGTTTGCCGAACCAATCCAGATCTGGTCACTGTTATGGATTTGTTAAATTTGAATTCAATAATGTAAAACCAATAAACAATAATAAGAAATATTATAAAAAAAAATTTAAAATTATACAAATAAAATTTAAATGAATTATGCAAATGATAAAAGATTATCTCCAAAAGCCTAAACTTGTGGAGGAGACAACAGTTCTTATTTTAGGTGTAAGATTATACAAATAAAATTATTGTATAGTATTATTGCTAAGTATATTTTATAATATTGCTATTAAAGCAATTTATTTCCGAAAATGGCTTTGTATCAAAATTTGAATTACAAATGCTTAAAAAAAATTGGTCCTATGTATGTTTAATATTTTTGAATTTCTATTATAAAAATTTATGAGAAATTTGGTAAAATTTTTAAGTTTTTTA
This sequence comes from Pentalonia nigronervosa, assembly GCA_014851325.1. Classification (NCBI taxonomy): domain Eukaryota; kingdom Metazoa; phylum Arthropoda; class Insecta; order Hemiptera; family Aphididae; genus Pentalonia; species Pentalonia nigronervosa. The sequence goes on along the minus strand of JACXSJ010002342.1, from coordinate 36,145 downwards.
TACAGTGAAAAATGTTGATTGACTACAATCAATAATTGGAAAATAAGTCAAAAAGAGTCAAAATATTTTTAAAATGTTATTATATATATAAAATAATAATATAAACATTTAAAGAAAATTTAAAATATTTATGTTTTTAGTTTTGAAGTTTCACTATAAAATTTAAATCAATTTTTTCGAAAACATGTTTTATGTAAAATCTCTGTTTTTCTTTATTTTATATTGGTTTTTCCTGTTGCTTTTGAAAACTATTAAGAATTTTAAATATTTGACTTCTCCCCTGAAGTATCAACTAGATTGATTTTCTTACCAGAAAAGATACTGAAATAGAAAATTGAAGTATTTTTACTGCTTAATAGATGTTGACGAACACAAAAAAAAAAACCATTGTAAAATTAATTTATTCATCACTCTGCTCAGAATCTAAAATGCATAAAGTAATATAAATAAAATACAATTGTATATGATAAGATACCTATATTTTATATTAATTAGTTTTTATTATCAATTTGTCAGTTCTTAAACTTATACTTAAAAAAAATTGTATTTTAATTATTTTTTTTTATAGAGATTTCAGATGCTAGACAACGGTGCTATAAATCTATCCATCCGTTACCAGAATACACTGAAATAGAATGTGATAATGATGTGAAAGCATGTAGTTGGAAACGTATACTATTACTCATAATCGCTATCACCGTGCATAATATTCCTGAAGGCCTAGCTGTTGGTATTGCATTTGGAGCTGTTGATTCATCGCCATCTTCTACATTTAATAGTGCCAGGTAAGTGACCTTATTATATTATAATAATATAAATAAATATTTTCTTAAGACTGAATAATATTGCATTAAGTATAACATTTGTTTGACAATTAATTAAATATTTAAAGTAAGTAAGTTATACAGTTTAAAATAATGACATGTAAGTTCATAAATATAAAATATTAGTTTTAAAACAATTAACTAATGTTAAATGAACTATTATTATATAGTAAATATAATAAATCTGATATTTTTTATAAATGAAAATTACCATCTTTTAGATTTTGAGTGGAGTGAAGAATGTATAGATTTTACAATGATGTATTTTATTTTTCAGTCTAAACATTTTTTCTACTAGAAAAAACGCTTTGAATTTCTTCATCAGCATATTTTTTAGTGGGAAAATGTATCTTGTTTTGAATTTTTGAGAGGTCATAATTAAAAATTTTTAGTAATTTTAAAAAGCGTTAAGTAAAATAAAAAAAAAAATAAGAAAAATGGGAATTTTTATGAAAAACTGGTTTTTATAAATAATTTATTTATATAAATACACGAAATTGACACCGAATGTTTATAATTTTGATAATAATGATGATAATTAATAATGTATTTCATATTTAAAACAGAAAATTTAAAATACACATGGTTATAATTTATTTAGATAGCATTACAGATATTAACTATTGGTATGGTAGACATATTAAAGCTTTAAGCATAACATTATATGTATAGTGGAACTAGTATTATCTATCTTTTTTATTACTATAGTAAATGATATGAATGTCAACACTAAGACTCATACTAATCTTTTAAAGCTTAAATAAATATAAGCTAGTTTTAATTTTCAAGATATAAATTGCTAAATAAGGATTGTACCCTCATTTCCAAGGATGCATCACCAAGGTGCAAAAAGGGCATTTGCTATAGGTAGCAACTTTTAAAGAACCAACAAAATTTTAACTACTTATTCTAAAAAAAAATAGATTTTACAATAATTATTTATAAATAGTTTAAATACTATGACATTTTTAGAAATAATTTATAAATCGATATCATGACATTAAATTTTTATTTTTACTTTAATTTAGATTTAGAAAGAGATTTTGAAGAAAAATGAATTCAATTTAAGTGCATTATTTAAGATTTTCCATCAGAAGGCAAATTATCATTTTCTTTGTTACATAAAACGAAGCATATATAAATTCTATTGTTATTTTAGTGATATTGTGAGGGCTATGACACTATAGCAAACTTTAGAATTAATTTTTCTATCTATTTCCATTAAAAAATCCTGTGAATACCACTTAAAATAAAATGCAAAAAAAATACACCTAATAATTGATATAATATAAAACCAGATTAGCTTATTTGTTGTATTGTTAAATTCCTAATCATAATTATAAGGTAATATTAAATATAATTTTTTTATTGATCGTTATTTCAATAAATAAATTAAAATAATTAAAAACTTGTATTTTACATTTTTGAAAACTGTTTACCTATTAAATGCACAACAATGTCATGCTGTGGCTGTATAATCAATGTAAACAACAAAATACATTAATTATGTCAATTCTATGAATAAGTGAGTTGGTGATAAAATAAAATACAACCGATAATTATTATTTTTGTTGTAGCAGTTAAAGATTTATGGTGGTGTATAGGGATGTATAGGGAGGGAGAGTGAAATATATTACATATTAAAGGTATATGTAGGTGGTCGGTTCTTGGAAAAAGGGATGCTTCCATAACCCCGACGTTTTTAATCATGACAAACATAAATGTACAATGTACCCATGTTCCAAATACAGTATTCAACCAAAGTTGTTTATTTTCTCACGTTTACCATAAATTATTTTATTTCTTAATAACATTTTAAATATTTAAGTTTTTAATTAAAATAATGTTTAGTTAACGTTTTTAATTCGGACGTTTTTTTTACTTAACTCATTCTACGATTATACATTTAAAATTGTCTTTGTTAGTGTTATGATGAGGCACAACATTCCTCGCAGATATGTTCATTCAATGATACGTTTCTCGGAGATCAAAAATCGTAAAAAAAAAATGAACTACTCATTCTGTTAACCCATTCAAATATTTCTTAGTCTACAGAATTGTATAAAGTTAAAAGCATTTTTTTCATTATTTATATATGATTGTCTGAAACATTAAAAAGGCAAAACAGGTTTATTGGCGTTTTGTCAGAGCGCCAGCAGGTGCACCTATGGTACCCCAGGTATCCCCTCCATCTACCCTCCCTACCATATGTCCCGACTAAGATCCATTATGCGAGTTTTTGTATATAATATGTGTATATATATGAGTGTGAATATATAATATAAATTTATATATATATATAAGTATATAAATATGAAAATATATATAAGAGCATGCTATGTGTATTACTTAGCTATGCTTGGAATGCCGATTCATACTTCATTTCATCACGTTTTTGACCACCATTTTCTTCCTTTTATTAACTGCCGCGTACTGTTCCTTTTGTCTATTCTGCTTTCTCCAAATCGTATAAAAAATGAATATGGATGATACACTGTGATGTCGGAATGTTTAACACAATAAAATTAAAACGATTTACTGGTGTTTTTTTTTAATCACTTTTTAGTGACAGACATTTTTTTTGCAAATTGTTATTAAATCTTTGTTTTTTTTAGAACTAAATAAAGTTGTTGCATACATTTTTGTTTATTCAAAAACAGATTATACTTTATAATAATCTATAGAAATTATCTATAGCATTTTATTTCTGTAAAACTATAAATTGAGTTGAATTGATTTTTATTTTGATAATTTCTTATTTTGAGGACGTATCCGCATGATATTGTCTCTGTCTTAAACACGGGTAACATGGCTAATATACATATCGAATAACTTGTCACTACAGTTAATATATATTTCATATTAGAACGTTACTAATTTACTTATCATCAAATTTGTAGAGGAGTATATAAACTGAGCTTGAGTGAAGTTTTTTTTAAACAATTTTAGCTTAAAACGAGTTATTTAACTATTTACTTAAAACTCATTTTAAAGTAAAAATATGAAAAAAAAACTTCGCTTGAAAATAGTTTATTTATTCTTTACAAACTCAATCATATATAAATTTTCTTTAATATTAACTATATAAATAAACTAGAAAGAATTCGGTACGTAGATTTGCTATGTATAATATTTAAAGGTTAGGATACGTGAATGGGTACTATACCTTTTACTCATAATATATTTTATTTACTGTTTATTTGTTACTCAACGAGATATAATATGTTATTTTCTAAAAAAACTCAATCAGGTAACAGATTATGTTTGGTTATTAACTAGCATAAATGCATAATACTATTATCTATAAACCATTTTATTGTAATTTGTGACTAAATGTGTGTTATCGGATTATCCTATTATGAAATATAAATTATAATTTTTGATCACTTATGATTTTTCTTGAAGTTTAATTTATGTAAATTTTTAATTTAAAATCTGTTGGATTATGTGAAAACTGGAAAGTATGACATTATGAGTAATTAATAATTAGTCATCCTAAACAAATTATTCTTTCTATACTTAGAAAATTATAGTTGCTATATATTAAGCAGATATAGGTTCTAAGTAAATGATTTTAGTTTAATTGTTAAAAATGTAAAGTAAAAAGCAAACTAATAGGAACTATAGAATAATTGTATAATAGCTAATTAAAAATGCCTTATGTTCTGAAAGATCAACTATCAATTTCATTACAACCATAGTGTATACACTACAGGCAGGTATAGAATTTGAGAAATGAATTACCGAAATTAACCTTACGCCTTGCTACAAGTTAGGTAACAGAGACACGCAGTTGTGAGCTGTAAAAATAATTATTAGGTATTATTTATTTTATATGCAGCACATACATAATAAATAATTATTAGGTATTATTTATTTTATATGCAGCACATACATAATTTATTTACGTTTTGAAAGGCTAGATAGATCAGGTATACAAAACGTATGGTTACTGGTTTCATAAAACGTCAGTTTTTGAGAGTTCATACATCACATTCGCATTTGAATAGATTAATTTTTATTTATAATATACAAAAAGTAATAAAATAGTATGTTATTAATAGTATATTTATACTATTTAATAATTACAGTGAGTATAGACTAACAGCAGACTACAGAGTAAGATGTATTATATTTTACTTATATTTCGTATTTCAGCCTTGTATTCCTTATAAGTTATTGGTTTAATTTCACATAACACCGCAAAACGTGGTACAATAATAGCTTTTTTTCAACCCATAAATTATAATGAATTTATTTAGTTACAACTTAAATATACAAGTATAATATTATGAAAAAATAAAACAGGGTGATTCTATTAACATTTAACATTCATTATTTCGAAAAGTAAATATCTATAGGCTATATTAACTTTTATTGATAGTTTAAAATACACACAAATTTAACATTTTATATTTTGAACATGACATTTTTCATATTACAATATTTAAATAAAATATTTAAAAATAATTAATATTTTATTAAAATTTATGTTAAAAGTATTATTTTCTCGTACAAACATTATGTACATTTGTATCAAGATGTACAGTACCTATCCATAATATGTGATTATTTCTCTCTATAAATGTAGAGATTTATTTGTATTATATTTTTTGAATATATTAAATATAAATTCATAATTAAGTTTTTAATTAATGTCGTTTTCTATTGTTATTGGTCATTCCGTGTTATAGTGAATTTCCAATGAAGAATTGTTTTTGGTATATTATCATCAATATTACCTTATATTAACAAAAAACTAAAAACTAATTGTTCTTTGAATGTTTTTATATTTTTATTATTGCACACTATCCACGGATAATTGACGACTGTTTAAACTCTTAATTTGTTTTTAAGTATATAACAGAGTTTTATAGGAAACCTACGAGTAGCCCCTTGTGTCATATATTATATATATGGCTAGGTTCTCGGAAAGCAGTATATGCTGGATAGCGGTAGCGACGACGATGTCTAGTTGCCAGGAATGTTAGCAATCACGCCGTATACCGGTTCCCTCCTCTTTTTGCCTTTATAACATTGTATATACTTATGTATTAGTAAATCCCCCTCTCCGCCAGTTTCATCCTCTTTTTTTCTTCAATGTCTCTCGGTCTTTTTCATTCTACATTATTATTATGATTGTGAGCACAGTAAAATTTATGGTGTATTGTTATTAGCGAGTCGTTTTTGTCTTATTAGAATATCCAGGTCGACAATGACTTAATGTGGTCAGGTGCGGTTTCGGAGATTCGCAAAAAGAAATAAATAATATATATAAATTGAACAAGATGAAATAGGATGTTCTTTGATCTGAATTTTCCCATATTAAAGTAGCCTATATCCTTTGTTATCCCAGCTTTCGACATCCCCTATCCCGGAGGAATCCGCATACCATTTTATGTTTACATTACTATTCGGCTTAACAAATACATACAAGTATAAACGTTTTATGTTTTATTATTATACATTGTACAATGTAAATTCATTTATCATAAATAAAAGTGTGGCAGAAATGCAAGATACAGATCAGGTATTGAGCAATCGTCTCTTTTTCGTCTCCTGGCACAGGATAGCTGTGTATTATTATTATTATTATTAATAATAGCAGTTTGAATGCAATGATAAATTATCCATTTTTTAATATCATTTTAGTAAACCGCGTTTACACTGTTTATTAAAAAAAAAATCACGATTTTTATTTTTATTTAATACATTTATCATGATATCATAAATTTGTATTAATTTATAATTTCCATAATTCATAGTTTTTATTTATCATAAACAATTTATTAATAAATGAGTTCATCACCTCAACGTATTAATATAATAATGTTAAATTTTTATTTTATTTGGGGATTACGCAATTATATAAAGAAATTAGATATTTAGAAAATCGGATGTATATATATATAAATGTTAACTATCGAGTGACGAATAGAATACTTACTAAGAATACTTAATTTAAGTATTCTTTTCTATTTCGATAATTTTAATATTATAATATAATATATATTTCTCACCTAAATATGTATACTATATATTTTTTTTCATTTGTATCTACTACAGCAATTTATTTTAACGTTAATGCGACTCTGTCTTTATAGTTTAACATGTTTCAATTAATATTTCCTATAAAAAGTAATAAAATAACATTTATACATCAGACTATTCCAACAACTTAATGTAAGTTGAGAGTATAAAGACATAACTTTAACATCGTTATTATTTGTTTGAATATTTTATTTCGTCCAAATTTAAACTTAAAATACTTTAAAAAAAAAAATCGTACGTATGTATTTTTAATATTTTCAAATTGCTAAACGAATAACTTATGATGAACCTTGATCAAATTTTCAAGCTATTTTACCCAACAAAAATTTATCAATATTTATAAAAAAAAAAAAAAAATTGAAAATTACATATGCCCATTATAGCTTAAAAAGAGTCAAAATATTATGGTGTTTAGAAAATGCTACTTATAATATTAAAATTTAGTGAAAAATTCAATTACCTTCAGTTATTCGTTTTTGAATTACAACAAATTTAATATCGTAAAAATTTGGATTTAAAACGCTTATAAAAAAAATATGACTCCGCTAAATATTTTTTTTTAAAGTATAATAAATTTTTTTATGAATTTCAAATGTAAAATAGTTAGCTAATTTTCGTGATTTTAATAAGTTTTGTTATAATTTTAAATTCACAATTTATGTAGGGACATTTATTTGACCACCCACATTTTAACGGATCTGATTTTTATATTTATAATAATTAGGTATTTAATGTTTATTATACTGCACTAAGGCCATTAAACTGTACAGCGAATAACTATTATCTTCATGCACATGAATTCCACTCATCGTTGTATACACATATTTTAAATACACTCATTTGAGCTTATTCGTGTAGTCACGTGTTCTGTGAGAACCAGAATATTGTATAATAATTAATAATTGTATATCTTTTCTGTCTCATGCCTCTTTAGTTTAGGTTTTAGTGAAGTGTGTACATTATAGTATACACAATATATATGACCAGTCTTAAAAGATAAATTGCCTATTTTATTTAAAAAAGTTTTCATTGGCCTAATAGAATTTAAATATATACGATTGAGAAGAAATTACCTTTATGGCTCTGTAATATTATTTTATAATTTATTTTATAAGCATATGCAATAATTATTACACAATTTTATTTATATAATAATGTATTATAATTCTTTAAATGTTTTTTCAAAATATTAATTTTTTTTTAATTTAACAGTTTTGTAGATTTTTTAAACAAACATTAATTTTGTGAATCAAATTTATCGTTACCAAACCGATCCTAGTCTGTAGAATTACATTTTTTCTTATTGGTCAATGAAATTATAATATACGGAATTGAATGTTTTGTACCATATGAAACACAGTTATATAAGTATGTTATAACTCATAAACACTGTCCACTATTAAAGATCTTTAATCGTACTTATAAGGTTGTGAGATGATATTTATTTACCAACTATCGTGTCTGTAAAATCGACAACCAATAGGTAATATATATGCCTTGGTAATAGCTAACAATAAGATCGTGTTAAGGTTTAAGTAATGGCGTGGTGCATTCTTGATGTCTATTTATAAATGCGAGTGTATAATGTGTATGGAAAAACTGCTGTGTACCTATATACATATTATGTGTGTTTGCCTGTATCCGTATGCAATTCTGGGAACTGTCAACGTCCGTCACGGCCACGGTCTTCTCTACATTTTTCATACTTTACCGTTCTCGTCTTCTTCCTTCATTGACTTGCATAAGAAGTACGACTTAACTGCAGCTAACGTCTTCGATGGAATGTTTTAAATTTCAAATTTTTTTAGTTGCTATTTTATATAATATGTAATAACTATTATGCGTAAACTCAAATGTATTATTTTCTCAACTAATAAGCTTTTTTTTTTTACACGAATACTAAAAAAAAAAAAAATGTCAGTAGTTTATCAATTACTTGTAGATAAAAATACATAATAACAATATTATTCATTAAAGCATTTGAATTTATTAGATTATTATGTATTTATAAAAAGTTAGGTCTTTAGAAAAAAATATTTCAAATATATATAAAAAAAAAAAGAAATGGTTTAATAAAGCCTATATGTGCCAGCAACTTGGAACATTGCAATAATTCAAAAAGAATTCTTGATGAAACGTTATAAATTGTAATATGTAGGTAATAGTATTATAAAATAATTTTGTCAACATTAGTATTGTACTTACTAAATAAATATATGTAGGCAATTTATTGATATTCTATAATATTAATATATTATTATCGTAGTCACGTGCATCTTGCGTGGTTAGGTTAGGCTATCTCGTTCAGTGTTGTTTCTAGACCAATTTATTATAATAGGGCGGGTGAACTCGGTATAATATCCATTATTTGTAATTATCATAGTCATTGGCTCATCTAAAGATGAAATGTAAGAGTTGCTATAATTATGCAAATATTAAAGAGTTAATTTTTTGGGTAATACAAATTAAGAGAACAGTAAAATGCGTACATTTATTACTTTTTTGATATGCATCCGTTTTTTTTTATTTTCAGAACATATTTGCCGGTTTGTTTTAGAATTTTTTATCAAAATTAATAACATCTATTGAATTTTTAGAAGGAAAGACGCATTTATGCGTCAATTGTACTCAAAGAGCTTATAAATAGGTATTCATGCAAACTGTGTTTTGCCACGAGGCTCGCTAATATGATTATTAATTATATAATAGACTTGTCTCTAGATTTTTGTCGTCGCACTGTACTAAAACATTATGTATACACTGACTAGGGGACACGGTTTAGTATACCGTGGCATGCGATCGCGATCTACATACCTATTACTATATATATATACCGTGATATTCATGAGGGGTGGCCACATAATTTTCCGTTAATTATTCAAAGGCTGGCTGTTTCTTACAGTTTCTACTTAGGTTTTCAACAATTTTCAATCAACCGTTTACCGTTTTTTAATATATTGTTTTAAACATATGTGTATCACAATTACTTATACATTATCGTCATATTTATCATTAATTATAATCGTATCACATTCATATTGATGCTATTGCTATATGTATCGCATGTACTTGATCTATAGCGGTGTTAATGTGTTATATTATACATTATAACCACGACATCGATATCATAATATAATTGGGTAGGATGTGAATTGGAAGCTAAAGACGTTTATGGTTGGCATGGAAAACAAACCGTTTACACGCACTGGTCGCCAAAACATACAAGGTGTAACAGAATAACCTGACGAAATTATTTTTGTTCTAATCGTAGGACTAATCATTTATAGATGCTTGCGCTATAAGTACAGTATACAATTATTTATTTTAATTTTTTTATATTGAAAATAAAAATTTTTAGAAAAATGTTGATGTTAAAAACGTTTATTTGAGTTTAAGTGTTTTTTTTTAATTATTTAAAATATCAATATTTTTATGGAGTAAATCGATTTGAAAAGTAATGACTTTTCAAAATATTCTTTTTGAGAATTTCCAGACATGAGTAAATCTTAAATTATTTATTATCTATATAATTTTCATAATTTTTGTGATACGTAACTAGTATTTATTTTTTATTTTTCATTTGTTAGATTATTCTATTACACCCTGTACACCAGGTTTCAGATATACTTAGAAAATTTTAAATAGTAAAAATAAACACAAAATTGCCCATAAAGCAAAAAAACACACCTAAATTTTATGTATATTGTATAATGTATATTATTATACTATGCGCAGGGTGGCTGTTGTCATTGGGTTATCGTTTATAAATATATTGAATTCATTCAAATGGTTATGTAGCATCTACACATAAAATACATATGAAAATTTTTTTTTATAAAAATAAATCTTTAGATTATAATAGGTTACTAGGTTAGTAATTTTGTTTGACTGTTGTTGTAATAATTATAATTTAAATAATATTATCTTTAAAGTGAAATGAAATATCTTTATTTGGAAAGTGGAGAAAAAATATTTAATATACAAGTGAACACATTAATCACCAGTAATAACTTAAAGACACACACCAATAATTTGTATATATCCTAATAGACCAATTTATGGATGCCGAACTCAATATAATTTAATACATTATATTGTACACTGCTGAATAAAATTAAAAACCATGAGGGCTACAGCTTCACTACTCTCTCTCCCTGACAATGCTTTGAGAACCTTGTATCATTTGGCATTGCCTTAAACGATGTAGTTTCCGAAATACCGTCTCTTTCTGACTATAATAATTAGGGCCCGTATTTAAATGCATGTAAAACCATACAAATATACTTTAAAAATAGCCATAAATGCCCTTAAAAAATAAATTTTACTACAAAAATGACCTTAAAAATGCTATATATTTTTTTTATATAATTTGGAATTTATAAATAAGATATAATTATTATTTATTATTTTATTAAAAATAAAATTGAAAATTAAAAAAATGACTTGATGTTGCTATGATGTTGACACGCTTATGTTTTGGGGCAATATTATTTATTAACATACGAAAATATACATAAGATTTATGTAAAATTAAAATTCTAAATAAGTCTAATGTACTTACTAAATTTTGAGCATTGCATTGAACATTAATTATTGTTTAATATGTTCAAACATCAAAGATCTATTATTCGAAAGAATATTTATATACGCGGAAAAGCTCCTCTAGACGTCCACGGATGTAATTAGATTATAAGAGCAAATTTCATGTGAAAATAATATTGTTAGGAGTTAATTCTTCTGATATTTTTGTATGAGAAGTTTCCTTGCCTTCTAAAATATTTACAATTGTTTCCATTGCAGTATAACTACCATTTTTTCTAAAACTGTTTCTAATTTTTTTTTTATTGATTTACCTTGATTACTTGTATTTGTATTATTTAAAATATAAGTTTTCGCGTTATTTACAATACTAGTTGCTTCGATTAAGGGTATCTCTGATGTTTCAAGGTATGTTATATTACTTGACATATTTCCATAGTTGACTTTTATGAATATCAAGTTTGCATTAATGTCTTTGTCTGCCATTAAATGTTGTGCTTTTTTGATAGCTATGGCATCGTTTTCTTTAAGTGCATCGATAACTATTTTAATAAATTAAAAATTATCACAGTAGTATATTGAAGCTTCTATCAAAGTATCCCAACGTGTCAGTATTGGTGGAGGTGATAAAGGAATAGTCGGGTCCATGCATTTAAACTTTAAAACTCTTGAAGGTGCTTTAAAAAAAAGTTTTTTTACATTTGATATCAGCGCATCTACTTTAGGAAAATGTTCTTGCAGTTCTTCAGTTACTCTATGTAGACCAAGTGTGAGGCAAGTGGAGTGTTCCATTTAAGCGTATAAAGCTTTTATATTTTTACCAGCTTTAACCATGCATGGAACTGTCTCGCTGGCGAATAATAAAACATCGTGATTCACTTTGTTTGATCATACAGTAGCCATAGATCTATCAAATAATTTTGTAATAGTGTTATTATTAGTATTTTCCAGTTAATAAAATAGATTTTTCTGGCTCAGATATTTCCAAGTACCAACTATTATATTGGTAATATGGCTTTCGACGTCAGAGGTCTCATCAATACTGACCCATATTTTTTTATTTTCAATGTGCTTTCGAATAGAATTAATAATTTTATTAAAACATTTATCCACATAATTCTTTTGTAAAATAGACTCGGAATATTTTTGGCATTATGTTTTTCTAAAAAGTTACAAAATAATTTGTTCTTCAATTTATTGGATGGAATATTCGCAGATAGTTTAGCCATACAATGTTCTTTGTTAAACAAATAATTATTATTGCTTAATTTAAAAGTTGTGATTTTTCATTTTTTTTTTCATCGATGTTAATATGTTAATATTTTTATATTATATGTTTTTCAATTGATTATATGTTGCTGAATCGAAAATTTTTTTCAGCTGCGACTTTAATATTACAAATTTTACAAAGTAAAATAGTTAGTCCCATTTGTTGTAAAGACGTCTCTTCCGAATTCGTTTACATGGTCACTCAAACTAAAAGAAGTAGTTGATTTTATTTTGGGCATTATTGGACACAATATTTAACACTATTAAAATTACGAACATTAAATAAAAACACGTAACACGACCGCGATGTAACATGAATTAACTAATTATTAGTTATTTGACAGAGTACGGGTGCACAGTTAATAATTAAGATAAGATCGAAACAAAAAATAAAGATTGACAATGTGTATGTAAAAACCCGATAAACCTGTTAAACGTAAACAACTTAAATATTAAGAAAAAAATTTATCTTTAGATAATATTTTGAACAGGATAAATTTGTATAGTATATTGAACAATTAATATGCATTAAAAACCAACAAAATGATCCAATTATGTTAAAAATGAAAAAAAGTCGAAATATGCAATATAAAATTTGTAGCTTTGAAACGTTCGTTACATGAAACGAATTATGTATTTAGAAAGCATTATTTAAGATCTTAAGATCAGCCAAAAAAAATATGCACTTTACATTGAAATCTGGGCCCTGATAATAATATATCGGCCATTGTATGTGCCGTGTGTGTGACGTGTATAGGTACTGTGCGCGCGTGCGCGAACATTCCGGAAATTCTTTCGCTGTGGCTTCTTTTTTAGGGAATGAACTAGTTTGTGTCTTGTACGTATACATGATATAATAAATGTACCTACACGCGGTGTCCGGTCGGTCTTGTCATCGACGCAGTGCCTAAGAACAGCGCCGTCTCCGCCCCACGCGGTTTCGCTTGTTACGCGCGTACTTTACGTTTTAGTTTTATACACATTTCGACGCTGCGGCGGTGACCGGTGAATTCGAAGAACCGCCGTCGTAATCGTACGGCGGCGAGAAAAAAATATCAATTGTGTATAATATTAATAATATGTGTACACTGTATACGCAAGAAGCGCGCAGAAACAAGACGATGCAAAAAAAGTATTTAAAAAAAATAAATAGAATCTGGTTTTCTGCCTCGCGTCCTACTCTCGTATTGATTTCCCGAAAAAGGATCTCTCATCTCAAATACAATCGCGTCGTTATCGATCAAAAAGCGTATTTATTAACATATTTTGTTGTCTGAATCCTTTTGTCCGGGCACCCCGTGCCGACGCCCGGACAGAACGACGACGATATACATTTAATTATTTTTAATGTTCGTCGTCATCATCTTCGTGAACCCTAAATTTCGCCTCTAACCATTATTCTCTTCTTATCCGTCGTGCGCGCCTCTGCCGTCCGTTTGCTCGTGTTTTTAGGACCGGTTGAAAAATGTATTTTGTGTGTGCGTTCCCGACGCGTTAAAAAGTCGCCGCCACTCACCCTCACTCCGCCACCGTACACGTTACACGTTGTTGTACCTATAATATTGGTTGGCGGCGGTGACCGCACAGTGATGGTAGGCATCCACTCTAAACCACAGGCGCCTTGTTCGTCGTTTTACAATAATCTTATAATCACAGCCGCCGCCACACGTTCATAATAATAATACCATCGGGTCATAAACATGCGCCTAACTCCCCAATATATTAACGGCTATTATTACGTCGGGTTTTTTTCGTTTTCTTTTACCTCGTGTTCGTCTCGTTCGTCTTCGTCTTCTTTGATAATTCGATCCATTTGATGATTTTATACTATATTATTATACCGCCATCATAAGTCATTAAGTAGTAATTCTATTTTTATCAAAATCGAGTTTTTGTTGTCTATCGATAAATATTTCAATTCTCTGTCAATTCTCGTGATAAAAATTAAGATTTTTCTTATTAAAAATTCATATAAATTGATAAGTAAATGAGAAAAAAGACATATTTCCAAATACTAGAACAAAAAGCAATATGTTCAACAGAATTCAAATTATTGGTTTAAATTTAACATTGGTCTCGAAATAGAATTAATATTTATACTATTATAATATAATTACAAAAAATAACTTGATAAGGAATAAAATTATCTTAATTTAAACAAAAAACAAATTTAAACCATATTTATATTGGAATATATATCCCATAGGGCTGTGGAATGAGAAACCATGACCAGGAGGTAGGTACTATTTTAGACTGACTATTATTGCCCCCCCCCAAAAAAAAAAAAAAAAAATAAAAATAAAATAAGTAGTCTTACATTTCTTGCCTCTCTAAAAAAATGCAGGTTTTAGAGAAATCAATGCTTTCCTATATCTTAAGAATATGTGTTCATAAAATTGTTAGATATTGAAGAAATTTATGTGAGATGTTATCATATGTTCATTTTAATATTAAATACATTTGAGTTAATATATTATTAAAATAATACAATTTACGTGTGATTACAACTTATTTAAATAGAATAATATCAATGCCAAGTTATCAGAAGGCATTGGGCAGTAACTTCAAATAAAAGTGAACTTTCTGCTTTTCATCTTCTGATGTATATTAGGTAATATGCAGTAAGTCTATTAAAACTCATAAAAATGTATCAAAAACTTTTTTTTGTGTTCAATAGTTTCCGCCTGAAAAATACAATAACATACCATCTCTTTAATATTTAAAAATTATTGTTCTTGCTGTATGGACTAATTTAGTATTGAAAATTGTTTTATTGTTTTTTGAAAACTACGTTTTTTGGAGTTACTGTTTAGTGACTTATGACGGTATAGTATACTCCTGATGCTTTTTATACAGGTGGCAACTAACCTAACTCAACCTTGTTATAGCATTGCCTTCCTCTGAAGGATTCATCACCGTCATCACATGTGTTATTATTTCTGAATCTCCTTGAACATTCGACAGTTAATATTAATAAAATAATTTAAGACTTATAGACAATAGACTAGGCCAGCGGTTCTCAAACTATGGTACGCATACCACTAGTGATACGCCAAAGATCATATGGTGGTACGTGAAAGGTCCTATGGTGGTAGAACAGAGAGTAAATAAATAAATATTTTAAATTGTGTTTGAAACAGTTAATAGATAAGTATAAATAACTTGAATATAATATTACTCGTTATAATATTAATCTTTACAATATATGACGTACAATTCCTATGCAATCTTAACTAACAACGAAAAAGAATCTTTGGTAGAATTGTCGTGCAATGAATGTTTGAAAATGAATTTACTCAATTAGAATTGAATGTGTTTTGGATAGAAATTAAAAACGAATATTCAAAAGTATTGTTATTTTCTTTATCATTTATAACTACTTATCTTTGAGATATTGTTTTCTCTTCAATGCTCATAGTAAAAAACAAGTTTCAAAATAAACCGAATGTCGATTCAAATTTGCGTCTTAAATTAAGTACCGTTAAATTAGATAATATCTAATATTTATATCTAATTTTATATTAATAAATAAAAAATAATTATATTGTAGTATTTTATTACCTTATTATTTGAAAGAAATGTATTGCAATTTTAGATAGTTCTATTTTTAGTCATAAGTGGTACGCAATAGATTAATAATATACACGAGTGGTACATGAAAAAAAAGGTTTAAGAACCACTGGACTAGACGAACATAATGTGAGAATTATTATTAATGTGTATGTCGAGAAATATAAACTTTTAATATAATTTCAAATAATAATGGTAGGTTTTATTATTACAGGAACATAGGCAGATTTATATGATCTAATAGATATAGTGAGTGTATTCAGATTTTGAACACAATTATTTCACAAAAATGTGTGCTTTTTTTCTTTTTATGCTTGAAGCAATGGAATAAACCAAAACATTTCATTCACCAGTTGCCACTGCATTTATGACCTATGGATTAGAAATTTATCTTAAATTGCACTTTCCAAGAGTATAGGTTAGGTCAGTTTTTATATGAGTAATGTCAGGTATAGGTTAGGTTAGGTGTGGTTAGTAATGTCAGGTATATGAAAGCAGGCTCTCGTTTATAACAAAATCGTGACAATTTGCGTCTGAATTAGTCTCCGTACAAAATTGTTTTTCGAAAGCAATGATTTGTAGAATTTTGTACAAATGTTAAACCTTGGGATGCTTAAGTCCTAACATACATCTGTTACCATCTTTTGCTGCATGTCACAATGTCATTATGTGTACTTAATCTGCAGTTTTAATACAAATATACTGCAGTCGACACAGTGAGGGATAATTGACATTAACTCAACTGTAATAATTAACATTTTTTCATGTTTAAATTTAAATTATGGCTATTCTAGCTTCTGTTTTCTAAAAACGTCTTTAACTATAAACGTGACAAATGATTATATACATGGGTATTTGAATGAGTCATTGTATGCTTGGCTATCAAACAGTCGTTATTTTTGTGTGTAACTATTTTAATTAGTTATCATATTAATGATAATGGTAACTAATCATTACTATTTTTATTTTGTGTTTCAACTTGAAAAAATAAATATATAAATTAAGTAAAACAACAATTGTCTTATGTGAAACTATATAATTACAACATTAGTTAAAAAGTTGATTAATATTAAATAAATATTTAAAATATACTATAACTTGTATATAAAATATATATGCTAAAAAAAAACTGAAAGTAAATTAAAAAACCGCTTTGTTGTTGTTTTTTTTTAATATTTCAGAAAAACTTGATATTTTCAAAATAAAATTTGTATTCTAATAATCCATTTGCAATAAAAATATTTAAACGAAGAAGTTATCATATTTATCAATTTTATGTGCAAAAATGTTTTGAGGAGGCTATTGAAATATTCTGAGGGTTTAGCAATACCAAGGCAATCTTTGCTTTGTCATTAAATTTTTTTTTTGAATTTTAAACCTATCATGTGGCTTAAGTCGTTTGAATGTATTTTCATGAAAAATAGATTAGATTCTAAATCAACACTTTTTATTTTTAATGTCTTGACACCCTGTGTTATTGAATACAAAGTACTATTTACATGTAAACAATGAATTATTCAAATATAAATTTGTTATTTTATTGTACAAACTTCAAGTTATTATGTGAAACTCAACTCATCTAATTCTATATAACATGGTATTACATGTAGTTTATACATTAAAACAATTAGTAAATATGTTATATGCTTTAACAATGTACTAATGTACTATAATATAATACAATTAATTGACTCCGAGAGACATAATCGTTATTATACTTGTTAGCTGTTTTAGTTTTACATTTCAATTTGCTAAATTTAAAGCTGGTATATTTGAAGTATTTAAGTGTAATCTCTTCATTCCTATGGTAGTCTTTTAATTTAGTAGTTAATTAAATTTCAATTTGTTTAAGTATGCAACTATAGTAACTTACTTTTTAAGTTATTATTTTATATTAGATATCAAGAATGTCTTAACTATACATAAAATCTAGTAAAATATATTTTCAATGCTTAAAAAAATTTTAAGTTTTCAATATAATATTATTTAGATTCCACAAAAAATACAGTTTGATTTAAAACTCATTTTTATTGAATACCAATTATATATCACAATCTACAACTTGAGAGTAGTTCATTAGTGTATAAAAATAGTTTTTATGTATATCTGTATACATTTAAAGAATTTACTACTTAAAGATTATGTGTCTTACACTTTTACTTACCATTTTGATATTATATTTTCAAGTATCATTGGTTTATAACAGTTCAAGACATTTTAATACTTAAATTATAAAAAATGTCGTTAACTAAATTTTTCACTTCAGATTAACATTTAAGTTTGCTATATAACTTTTAGAATCTACAAAAGTAAATATTTCATTCGATGATTTAATAACTTTGTAATATTTTCAATTAAAAAATGTTACCACATAATGAGTACCTTTAAAGATAACACGAAATATTTCTGTCCAGTGTCTTTGAATGTAAATGTGATGTTTTTGGGAGAAGCTAGGGTATACTGTATATACATTGTTTTACGATTTTCAAATTCATAGTTCTGTCATTGTGTGCATGCACAATACAACTTGTAATTTTTTAATGACATCAGAATTGTATACACTAAATTTTTTCGAGTTATTTTGACTTTTTAACTATGGTTTTAATTCCAAAATTTACTGAATTACAACAGTTTGGTTTTAAGTACTCGAAATCACATGGAAGTTTGGAAAATAAGGGATTATCAGTGATAGATTCACTAATCTAGTAAATTAAATTGAAACCTTAACTCGTTGTAATTCTGTCAATTTTGGTTTTAAAACCATGGTTAAACAGTCAAAAAGACTTGGAGTGGACTATTGGGTGGGTTTTTAAGTGGGGCAAGGGTTCGTTGCTAAAATTCCATTCGGTTAACCCACAGGCACCGTTTTTTTTACTTTTTTTGTGTAGAATATTGAATACGATATTAATAAGAAATTAGTATATTCCACTAGGAAAAGAAGTATTACCTTTGTTGCTTGTTACAATTTTATAATTTTTCAAACATTTAAAAGTTTGTATTAAATCAATTATTTGCTTATGTTTTCCCTTTTATTTTAAACTCAATTAAATGTACGTAAAAATGTCCAAGGATGATTTAAATGTGATTTTGACGGTTTAAAAATGGTTAAAAAAAAAAATTATCCATTAATAGTAACTTGTTATAACTACTATACCGCAAGTGTCTACGCGAGCGCTCTCTGTCGTTTTATCCATTAAAAAAAAAAACTAATTCGTTCCAAAATAGAGTGCACTAACGCAGCATTATTCAGCTTAGATCTTCAGTGTTGTCTGTTGTAATACATAATTAATATGTGGCGTAAGTCATGACGCTTATTAAAATAATATGTATATCATATATTTATATATTTCATATTATCATAATATTGTTGGTTGTATTTTAATTCCGTATTAAGGCTTAAAACGGATTTGTTTTCATATTAGACGCTGACTGCCGAGTCATAAAGCTAAAGAAACCAGCAAATCAAAAACTATGGCCTCACAATCATAGTGCAACTTACTCAGAATAGACAATAATAATGTATTTATTTTGGGTATATGGCAATACCATTTTATTATTAATATGTTTTCGTTCTTAGCCACGTTGATATTCTAACACAGCGATCGCGGCAATTAGTTTTTTATGGTACCCGGATGAAATTAAAATTTTCGAGGTCCAGAAAACTTTTTTGTTGAGTAAATTATTATGAATTTACACAAAAAAAAAAAAAATGCTAAAAAATTCGCATTAAAGTAAAATATTTTTAGTGGCCAATTTGATTTTGCTTCCTTGACTTTTCTAGATTCTAAGTGAAATTTACAGAGAGCTGTTACATTGGTACAATGGTGTGTGATACACATCCCATCTCGGTTTAGTGTCATTTATCCAATGCAATCATAATTCATCGTTTCCTTTCAATTAATTTCATTAACAACTGCTCCCATCGAAGTCTCCCGTCAAATCTCGTTGTCACACCGTTTCTATATAATTATTATTTTATTATATTTCTCCTGGTTAAGACTACATAACACGAATTTGAAAAAAAATATCGCCCTCTTCAGATTTTTTTATGCCCTTTTTGCAGCTCCCATTTGTATGTAACCCATCATGCTCTACAATCGGCAGTGCTTTAACTAGGACTTTGGGGCCCTAAAATTAATACATATACGGCTATACCTACCTTATAGCCCATAGGGCAAGTTTTTTTTTGTTTTTTGCCTTTAAACTAGGCTCGTCTTTGATGGGGGATCGATCCCTCTCTTCCCCAACGTGCACCGTACGATGTTATTAAGTCTTAATTTCGAAAAAAAACTTATCGAATATTTTAATATCTTTCCCCCTTCATGTGGAATTAACTTGAAGACTACTTTGTTTAAAACTGTAATACTATAGCATACAGTTAAATTAAATAAATAGAAAAACGTAACGTACATGCGTCGTATTACTCTGTAAAAAATTGTTAACGCTCCAAAAATGTCGATCGTACAAAATTTTTATGATTTACAGGTACCCGTTACAAACGTTTCGTAAACACGGTGTTAGATTATAATAAACATACATATATAGTAAGATATAGGTACCCTAAATCGTGGTAAAAATAATGTTCAAAATACGTCTTAATTTCGTTTAAAGGGAATAGATTATAGATAATACATTGGAAATAGAGGTGTAGTATAAAGTGGACTTGATTATTTGTCACTCTGTCATGTACAATAAATGTAGTCATGTACTCGTGTCAATAACATGGAATATGAGGTCCTTCATCGGGGGCCCTAATGTCTGGCAGTGCCTTGATCCTCAGTTGTTGTGTCGCTGGCAATCGGTGCAATAATAATGTCGCGACGACGGCGTGCTGCAGGGAGACGTGGTCTGCTGCACGCACACCGTAGTACCGCCCGTACCGGCTACCACGGTCTATATTCTATAGAATAATATGGAGTTTCTATACACTGTCTGCGTGTACATCGCGTCGCGACATCGGCAACGCAAAACCGTTTTTGCGTCCGGATGGTAAACATTTTTTTCTCGTTCCGTTTTGTTTTTGTTTTTGTTTTTTTTTATTTTACTCCAAACTGTCGTTATTATAAAACACAACTCGTCACGTAAACACGCCGATGCACGCGCACACAGCAAACGCGCGCGGCGGCGAGCCCCATAAAACAGCGGCGGCGTCGGAGGCGGAGGCCTATAATACACACGCATACTCACTCACGCGCGCGCGAGACGACAGCATTCCTTCGGCCACTGACCTTGGTACTAGACGCACAGCATAGCCCCGTTCACATGCACACACGCGCGCACACACACTCTATATGAATCTACTTGTGTGTGTGTGTGTGTGTGTCCCTATATCGTATTTCGACTTGTCCGAACTCATCGCCGATTCGTCTGCACCACCGCCGCTTTTCCCTATATTTTTTATTTTATTTAACGCCACGCAGTATCCGTTGGTTTCTATACCGCTGCAGACATTCCAACGTTTCCTCACCTTTTGTCTGCTGCTGCCGCCGCCGCCGCCGCTGTTACGATCCGCGCGCGTTTCATTCTCTCCGCCGACGACCGAGCGCGCGCAGCATCGGCGTTGCAGGTCGCCGTCGCGGTCCACATAATAATATAATTATAATGATAATAATAATCGGTACAGTCGCATATTTTTTGTTTGTATATAGTATATATTCATCAAACATGATATTATATTCCAATAATTATAATATCCATAACAATTTACAATTTAAACATCAACATACCTAAATATTTAATATGTTCAGTCATTACTCATTATCATTATCAATTAGCCACTATCGATTCATTTCACTTCTAATCAACTTTGACATTCTCAATAGTAACATTCACGTCTCTGTAAATTACCATTGAAATATTCAACTAAAACGGATATCTACATTTTATCTAATTTCCTGTGCTATACTGCTGTGTGTATATACTATATTTGTTCATGCATTATTATACCGGTAAAATAAAATTCATTAATAAATACACGTACCGAATGCTATTATAGTATTATTAATGTGTTTCAATGTTTCATTGACATTTGATACTTCAGCTTCTTAAATACTTTAAAATATGATAATAATAATTTTTTTTTTTCTATTTATTTAGCTTCAACATCGATGACCATTAGAATTTTTATTACAAATACTTTAAATTACTAGTTGGTTTTTTTTTTATACATATAAATTGTTGCCCTTATGTGTACCGCACATATAACATTTATATTT
The DNA here is from genome assembly GCA_014851325.1 of Pentalonia nigronervosa. Taxonomy (NCBI): domain Eukaryota; kingdom Metazoa; phylum Arthropoda; class Insecta; order Hemiptera; family Aphididae; genus Pentalonia; species Pentalonia nigronervosa. The sequence continues at coordinate 13,677 of JACXSJ010002342.1, read as the reverse complement.
ATCTAGTTTCTAACGACTTTATTTACATTATTCATTATTTATATAACATAATTTGTATTAGCACAAAAAGGGATGGAGCTTGGGGAGACTTAGCCCCTCCTAAAAAAAAAAATGTCTACTAAGTCTCTCCAATTTAAAAGTTAGTTCTTATTCTTAGTACTAAGCAGGTATAATTTTTAGAAAATATTATGGGGAAGGACTTAATTCCCTCTTAACAATTTGGGCTATTTGTGTCTATGTACAGTATTTATTGTAAAATTATTATTATTAAAATGTTTGACCAGAAACTATATTTTACACTATGCAACGTACATATCGAAATAAAAACATTAAAAATATTTGCGTAATATAATAATTAGGTATATAATATGATAAACTGATAACCACATTTTGATTACTTGTTATCATCATCATATTTATAATTGTTTAATTAATGTTTTTTTCATTTGAATAAAATAACATCCCATTTTCTGTCTCAATTGTTGATGACCAATATCATCATAGCTCATAACTCATATAATATATATTTATTTTTGGGGAACTAGAATTATTATTTATTAATTATGCATTTCCAGATAACAAAGAATATTCCTAAACATGTTTGTAAAATCGTTAAGTATATATTAATTAAAAACATAAAACAATTTTTTCTTTTTACTACAGTAATGTGATGTAGATACTTTTAAACCCAAGATTAATTTACTTTTGATGATGTTTTTTATTCTAAAAATAAATATTAGTATTTTTAGAGAAATATCAATTAAAATTTCAAGTTAACCTTTTAGTGGTTTAAAACCCTAGACAAATGTACATCATCCATATGAACAAAATATTTTGTTGATTTGACCATTATAGTAAGCTTTTTACTCGTTTTTGTACTGAACAAAACAATTTTGAGGGCCTATATAGGACCAGTATGCACATTTCAGGAGCCTAAAACAACCTGACAAGCAAATTTAGTTGCGTTCATGAACGGTATTATGAATGGTAACATTTTGTTTTTCGTCACATTTTGTCGCTTTAGTCGAATTACAGGGTGAACCATAAACAATGCACTTTTCACAATCAGATGTACTCACTTCGAATAAATTTATCTTATGCAGTTAAAAACTTTATTGCGTTTTGTAAAATACAGCAAGTCAGCTGCGTATGCTGTATATATGATTCAGAAATATTAATCATTTCATTATGCATAGGTTGCTGTGGACCAGTAGTGTCAGTATTTTTGTGACACATTACATGACATAACACTGTTTTTTCTTCTTAATACTTCATCCGGCCTCCGCCGTCGCGCATGTATAAAATAAAATATTAAATCATAATAACAATATTGTATAATATGCGTATTTATAAAAGCATCGCATATTTAACAGTCATCGGTATAATAATAATATGTATTATTGTGGCACATGTACGTTTTTGGTTGTTTTCGTCGAATTTTATCGCCTTCATTTCCTTCCTCCCCTCACTCCTGCAGCGTCAATATTTTTTTTCCTTATGAGACTGCGCAATTCACCGACCCTGTACAAAACCAAATAATATAACATAATACACAAACAGAAAACAACAATTTAGCCGGTTTATCGATGACTGTTTATAAATTAATATAATATTATATTTATATTTATATTAGTATATTATTATATTACTATCATTAAACAACCGCGGGAGTGTGACAGAACAATATTATCGCTTTAATATATTGTAATTTTATGTGTAATAAATATCAAATGTGTAACATATGGTCTCGTTTTGATATTATTTTGGTTTTGACGTGCGTTTGGAGGAAAAAAAATGAAATGAAATGACATTGCAGCTCGTTATCAGTGCGCACACAACTTGTGTCTGTTTTTGTAATTTGGTAGTGTTTATCAGTGTTTGGCCGACATTGTAGAGCTCCTAGATAGTTCAACGAACCGTATTATGCCGAATTTTGACATTATCTAAATCGTATGTACACGTCGTCTATAACCATTATAAGTAGTTACATTATGACCCGGGCACAGAATATGCTACAGTATTGTTGTTGTGTAAGCGGTGGGGGGAGGGGGCACCGCGCGTTCCCGCCTCCCGGCGCGCAATTAAAAGTCCGCGTTTTCGAGAAACTTTTAACCTCTTGCACATTAATTATTTGAAATCAACAAACGGGACGATGTTACAAGTCGACTAGTCTTCATAATACACGCAAACTGTTAAAAAAAAGCTCACTATTTTTTGTTTACTGTTACAACGGCACGTATTGGTATCAATACTGCAGACGAATGCGCATATCGGGAACGATGAACGTCGCGTGGCCTACCAAAAGAACGAAAAAGCGAAAGCCGCTCGACCGGCCGTCATATTTATTATATTATTATATTATTTTATATTATATAGACGGTGACACGGTGTACGAAACAAAACGGTTTGCTCTTGTTAGTGGTGTGTGCGTGTGATTTATGTATAGAGAGTTGTTTTCGGACGGTGGCTGCACTCGCTCTGTAACTGTATTACCTATACGTCGAATCCCCGTCTACTATACAGTTTTGACATTCGTCAACTTGTCCATGCCGTCTACCGTGCATGTGCGCGGACGGACGGTGCGTGTGCCGCGTAGTGCAGTGCATCGGCAATGCTGGCGGACTTGGACGTTGCTCTAGACATTCTAGTGTAGATATTTTATATTTTAAAGTTATAGAATTTTCCAACTGAGTATTGCCGAATTTCTGCGCTATCATCCATGATATCGTTATTTTTTGGCAAATCGCTATGAACGTTTTCAACGTCACTCTGAAAACCTGTACTTATGTCCTATACAGATAGTATTTGCTAGTACCTATTAAATTTAAAACTCTTATTTTTAAAATAATAACTTAACCTAACCAATTACGTTTAACACATATTTTCTTCCCTCAAAATGTAGTTTTGTTATAAAAAATACAATTTTTCTTTGACACTGGCTACTTTATCATGATGTATGCAAATAAATTTTATGTACGCATGTATAAACAAATCATTTTCTACTCCACTATTCAATAAGGAACCTCAACCACATACTTTTGTCTTTGTCTTACAAACGTAAATGTAGTAACTATAACGTAGTAAGCTAACAAAGAAGACAATCAAATTATTGGTTTTTTAATACTTAAATTTTAAAACAAGATATTAGTATGCAAAAATATCACAATTAAAAAATGTTCTTAGCAATAAGTTTGATAATAGGTCAATTCAACTATTATTAAAACTATCACCACAAAATTAAAATTACTACACAAAAATGTGCTGTGTGCATGTTTATAAGACGTAGACATTGCATACGTGCGACGTGCCCATAGGCGTCCTCTTAATAATTGTTCGACGTGTGTTATTATAACGCACATGATGTAAATGTATTCCGATCGTGTAAGCCTATAACCGAAGTTCTTTCCCTTGCAAAACCCTTTTACTACATAATTTTTTAATTACATATTTACGCAACAACCATCAATGATACAGACTACTAACGTATGGTCACCCGCCTGAAAGTTTTCAACGAGAGTGTGGGGGTCGCCCAGTAAAATCAAACGCCATGAAGTACATTAAAAAAATGTTTATTCTCTACAAATTACAAAATACGTTAAAAATTATAATTGCTATTGTCGTTCATATTATAAAATAAAATTTGAAGTCTTCACAGTTGTTCTATTGTAAACTGCGATAAATTTTTTTACTTAGAAGCGAAAACAACCACTTCAAATTTAAAATTTAGAATTTGTATTTAATACATTTGAAATCCAAAGTTGTTAGTTTTATTAAATTTACATTAAAATTGCCTATATCAAACCCCTTAAAATCGAATGTGTTCTCTAAATAATGTTAATATTGTTTTTTTGATTATTTCCAGGGTTTAACTATATTATTTTTTATAAGCATAAGATTTAATTGCATGGTATATTTTTTTTATAACAATTTTGAGTTATACCTTTCTTATATATTGTATATAAGAAGTCAGGTAACTATAAACATTTTTTTGACAGTATATAAGAAGTTTGTCCGTCAATTTTTGGATTTTTTAAGATATAAGAAAAACGATTTACCTAATATTTAAATTATTTATTATATTTTGGAATATAACTTACAAACGATTAGTTTTGCGAGTTTGAAATCCTATATATTATTCCATCTATATTAAAGTTTTGGACAAAATAAAAAATCTATGTACAGAAATTATACCGAAGGTCTGTTCATTGCAGTCTAAATAATAATTAGTATTATGATGTTTAAAGACTGCAGTTCAACCTATATATTATAAATATTATATATTTCTCTTGATTTTAATCCTAAACATGCGTCAATGACAAATAATTATGGTACTCATACACAGCTATGCTTAAAATTTAGATATGATATTTTTGTGTTGACATTTCATAATGACGTGTGTCAGTAAAGTTTTTTCCTGCATGGTTTTTTGTTTAGTCAATACGGGACAATACGGTTGCCCACCCTGCAGTATATATATTTATTTGTCTCAGTATGTGAATATTTTATCCCCACACGTCGTTTGTTTTTATTAAAAAAAAATTATTTCACTTCTATAATTTGTTTCATTTTGTTTTTATGTTTTTATTAAATGCAAACTGGTTGTGTTGTTATTAATTTTTGTTATATGATTGTTAACGGTATTCTCAAACAAATCTAGTCTCGTGTCGTATATATAGTGTGTACCGGACGTGACATTTCATAAGCATTTTTTCTTTTACTTGTTTTCATTCGTTATTACAATTATAGTCACGAATTAAGTCAGTACTTTGGAAAAAAGTTCCGTGGAAAAGAAATATTCAAACATAGGACGTGACAGAAATGATTTCACCTTATAATACCTACAGTACAAATTATTAAAATTCGATGGAACTCCGGATAAAAACAATATATTTTATTTTTTGACGTCTCAACTATAACGATTTCATTATTATTTTATCGGTAAATATAAAGACGTGTTTTATATATATTGTATTACGGATTTAAAAGAAGTCACGCCTAATTTTATCTCTCCCATGTGGAGCATATTATAGGTATAGCATAAACAAGGTGACGAAAATCAATCGTGTTAATTAAACAGTGATATTAAAGTTAAAATACCAGTTATTATAAATATTTAATAATATAAACGATAAACTAATATTTCTGAGAGACTATAAATGATATTTCTGTAAAATATTGCTAAAATGTTTACTATATAAACAAGGCTATGAAATTCCCAAAAGTATTGTATTTTATTTAATTTGCATAACATATTATATACCTTATTATAATTTATAACACCTATAATTGTTATAGCTCTTAAAATTAAAATAATTTTTCAATCATTTATGACAGATCTGAGATCTTTGTGAATTTGTTTTTGTTGTGCTCTACACGTGGGACTAGCCATGATAGCGTATTCAAATACTTTGGATACATCTATACTATCTACATTTTCTAAATTGATTTTTTTTAGAATTCATTACCTATTTATTGTCAAGTATTTATTTGTTATGTAATTTCATATGTTAGTGTTATGTAGTATAGACTATAACACACTATTATTATAACTTATAGTATATGTTAACTGAGTCATCATTTAAATATCGAAATATAATTTAGTTTATAATCGAAACTACTTAAGAACTAAATCACAATTATTACAGCTTGTTCGTCCTCGAGAAATAAAAATTTAAAAACACACTATTTTTTATCACTAAAAAAGAGATTACCACGATCGGGAGCGTATATGAATGTGATTAAACAAGTATTAAATTGTATACAGGTCGTTGAGTTCATGTTACATCTCATTGGCTTGTTAAATGCTCGATTAATTGTATATTATTGTTATTATTAATCGAAAGAGTGTACTGTAATCTCCAAGTATGAACAAGTATAGAACATGTATGCTGTGAGACTTTTTAAAATTAGGTTGTTTTTCATATTGAATGAGAGTTAATTTATTAAAAAATGACCATATACTGGAAAAATATAATTTAAAATATTAAAAATTTGTTTTGAAATTGTATATACATATTAATGTTAATGTAAATTTATGTTTATTATAAGCCATTTACAAATATACAATCTCAATTGAAGGTGTAGAGGAATTTTCACATAGATTAAGTATTCGTATGGGACAGAAAATCGTTTGAGACGTTATTCGTCGTTGGAAAAAAACAAATATCGTATTATAATATAAATTATTTTAAAAAACTGCAATAATACCAAAATACTATTTTTCCTTTCATAAATCACAAATATAATAAAACCCAAATGGTTGCTTGCCCGGCTGCGCGCGCGCTATATATATTATACGCGGGAGTGTAAACGTACGTGACAGAAAGTGCAAAAGACGATGACGGTCATACGTCAAACTATTATTCTCCCAGTCATCCCGAGAGACGAGGAATGAGGTCCGAGGAACGCTTTGTGTTCCTAACAACCAACAAAATATTTAGAATTGTCTTGAATTTCGCTGTACATGCTACGGCGCCTTTCGAGAGTCCATTCGACTTCGTTCAACATCCGATCCGCGCAAGAAAGGTTAGGTACCTACTAAATACGTAGTGTTATGCAACTTAAAGAATTCTTTCTTCTTATCAATAAACGTTAATCACTGATTCGCTAGTGTAAATGTCAGTGCGCGCGTAATATCTCGAGGTGAACGGTTATCTCTTGTCATTATCACTTATATCACTTATTAGTTATCTTCATATATCAGCATAAAATTTTTTCTTCGTTATTTTCTTTTCTCGACATTCCGGTGTTATAAGTTGAACACACACATCAATCGCCCCAAGACTCGAGAGTACATAATATTCTCACATGCGCGCGCACGCGGTTCATTCACTCGAACGCCGCCGCCGCCACTTACTCGCCGTGATCGTCTCCGCGTATCGCCAACACCGCCGTCGCGTCCTCGACCCGTTATTATTACACGGACGTGTGTCACGCACACGCGCGCGCGCTGCATGCTTTGCGGCGGCCCAGTTCACCGCCAACGACGACCAGTTTCCCACCCCCCTCCCCCCCGGAGACAATAATAATAATAATATTATTATTATTATTATTATTATTATTATTATTATTCCTGAAACTTTTAACGCACCAAATATGTGTCTGTTGTCCCTACGAAGTAGAATCTAACAGTCACCGTGTTTTTCCCCGTGTCGACGTGTTTTCGTTTCTTCCCTCCAGACGGCCAGCCCACTAGAATTTATTATATAATATTATAAATTATTGTAATACTAAACCATTATTATTTATTATTGTGTGTTTCATACGCCCGACGGTTGGCGGCAGTGCGTGTTTCAATGAATATTTTCCAATTCATTCATATACATAATAATATAAATATATATACTTACGTATATATGCGTATAATATGTGTCGTATAATAATATAATGTGTGTACGTCTTTCGATTCCCCCGAGGGGTTCTCGGCACCACCGCCACTACCACCCTCCGTCTTCGTGAAACGGCGGTTAAGCTCTTCCATAGAAAAAAAAAGGAAAGAAAAAAAAACGTGTTGGTAGAAATACACGACGCGTATTGTGTACACTCGTATATTGTACGTATATTATTATTATTATTATATATATAAACGCGCGTGTTTGCGTCTGGAGAACGGTCGTCGGCGGTGGGCACGTTGAACCGGGGCAACGAGATTTTTATCCGTCGCATTCCGCGCATTCTCCGAATAGCTGTACACGTCTCGGTTCCATTCCGCTATATACGCGGAGCACACGATCGCGTGTACGCGCACTCACGCGCCCACAACCCGGGACCCCGTCGTCTGCTTTATAGACGTAGGCCGAATGCCGTACGCAGCGCCACCGACATAACGATATCGTTAAAATGCACATAACATGTTATTATTATATTATATTACATGCTTTTTCAGACATTTTTCGTTTCTATAATAAATAGGTACTATACACACAAATATATTATATTTGTATAGTGTACCCGTTTGTGTGCCGAAACGATAAGGATTGTAAATTACGATCTCGAACACTGTCAGTTTTAAATATTATGATCACTAAACATTTAATGAATCAGTAGAGTCTTACTGAGTAGACAGTAGTGAGGTAATGGTCCCTGAAACACGATTCACTAAATCGCCCATCATGCGATTGATCCATTAAACTGTGATGAATCATTGAATCAATCAATCAATATTGTTGATGCATTATTTACCGCCAAAAAAAAGCGTGCACGATGGTGAGAAGTGAGAACCGCTGCAGAAAATATTCTGCATCGCTTTTTTGTGTATTCTTCGATGCATACAGCAATATTATTTTAATGAATAATAAAATTTGTGTTATACGAATCACAAACATGCTGTTGTAACACAAATACAATATTTCCGTTGAAGACCCGTATGCCATATATTCATAATATACCTGCGTGCTTATGTTGTACCTGGGTATAAGTGTTGAAGTGAAATTTGCCCTAAACCATCAAAATTTATTTAAAGCCACTATTTGTATAACGTACCTACATCCCCAACTACAGTGACTCTGAATACATGTTCGAGTCTTAGGCGACTTATACCCAGTGTGATAAATTTTTTCTGAAGGGTGGGTCTTGGACATTCAAAAATAAACCATTATCTAAAGATCGTATAATCATATTTCCGTTCATATAAACACAATTCATTTTTTATTTTGCCCCACCAGTTGAAATGCACTTTGGCGCTCACTGCGAAAATTATAATAATGTTGTAATTATTTAAATTAAATGTTAATGTGAACTGTATATATATTGTTTCAGAAATTTGGCTATGGGAATTGGCATACAAAATTTTCCGGAAGGATTGGCCGTCAGTTTACCTCTGCAAGCAGCTGGATGTTCAAAATGGAAAAGCTTTTGGTAAGCGCTTTTCTTTAAAAATTACTCACCCGCCCTTCCATTTGACTATGACTACTCGAAGATCGAATTCTTCGGATTGCCAGTTAACCAATATACCTATTATTATTTTATAAAAATAAATATTGTATACACACGCGTTTATATAGTACGTGTGTAATGTGTAGTTTTTTCCTCGTCGTTGTTATGCTTGCCGACGCAAATCCTCCACCGCCCAAAGAAATCGGTAGCCGAGTTTTATAGACCATTAAAAATACATCATAATAATTTAATGTATACATATTATATATTATTTATTATAAAACCGTTATAATTCTTATGTTCGAAAATTGCCACACTAATTACAAGGCGCGGTTCGTTCATTACCAAGAAAATGAACACATTCTACTAGTAGCGTTTATGGAAATCCGGATTTCCGTCCGGTATATTGCTGCTACAATATCACAGTGATACTATAAATCAAATAGTTGATGTATGTGAAGGAAAAAAGTTTGATCCAATTTTCTCTTTTGACACTGCTGTACAGATCACATGTATAGATATACATATGCGAATATTATGGTAGATAATATTGACTTTTCAGCTAGACATTGTGATATCTCTTAATAAGAATTCGATATAATTTAGTATAAAATGTTTCTCATTTTTCCAAAAAAATGCATAACAAATTTTTGAATGACATCAGCTTCTCCATACATAGTTGTTTGCATGACAATATATCTATTTGCATTCGTAAAGTGGAATGACGTCACCCTCTATAAGAAGAAATATGACTTCCTAATTCGTTGTTTGATTTCGGTCATTTTAACTCTTATAAGACCATCGTGTACTTAGGCATCGTTGAAAAATATTTATATTAAATGTATATGAAAGTAACAAGGACATGTTGTCCAAATTGCTTGAATAGTGAATACCTATATTATACATATTAAGCAAATTTTTCGAACAGATTGAATGAGTAATAACTATTAAATGAAAATACGAATATGATCATATTATTATATTTGTATTTGTATAGTTACATATTATATTATGAGCGCTACCAAGTTCTCTCAAAATCGACTTTTTTGTATTATTTCGCACAAATCTGATAAATATAGATTCCGTTTTCGCTGAGTATATGTAGTTTAACGACTTTTTCTGACTACCTAATGTACACATATAAGTATACCTATACCAATTTACTAATTATATAGTAATAAATAGTTCAAATTGTAGGTACCTAACTAGTTAATCTTTAATTTTTATTAAATATAAAATTACATATATTTGAATCTAATTGCAGCTATAGAAAAGCACACGAATTTTAAATTATATTATATTTATAAGAAATAAATAAATCATATTTAATTTTAAATTGTTTTTTCGAATGTATTTTATACTACATTTTATAAATTCATACCGAGAAAGTTTGTGTGTAATAAAATCGTTTAATTTGTTCTGGAGGCTTATTTTTAAACGAGATTCTTATGTGTACGAATTCTATATAAATTCAAATGACATTCATATACGGAACTACAGATGTCGTTTAAGAATTAGCCCCTAGGGCGAAAACAAAAAAGACAGTTATCTGATTCGACGAAAATGGAACCATTTTTATCTGATTTGGGCTATGATGGACATGTCGATTTTTTGTGAAAATATGACTACTTAATTTTGTTTCACTAAACATATCTTGTCCACACAGCAAAATTAATTTCGATTTAATCTTTTTTATGTACCTATAAAAAACAATAACATAAAGACAATATTATATGTAACTGTATCTGTTAAGAATATGAATGATTTTATTTAATTGCTTAATTATCTTTATTAAATTTTATCGTACCATTGATATATATAAGAATACTGTTAAAAATTTAATAGTTTTTCTTAATTTTAAGTGTTGTATTACAATGTTATCGTAAATAGAAAAATGTTTATAATATTTTACTATTGGTATATTATGGTTCAATTAAAAACTGTTTAAAAGAAATACTAATACGTGTATATACATACCTATTAAATACATTATGCTGTATCAAAAGATTTATGAATTAAAATTATATTTTTGTCGTACGAACAACGAATGAATAAACACATAATAATATCAGTATAGTATTTAATAATAATATACTATAGACTGTTTATTAGGTAACAGTTAAAGAAGTTCATTGCTCTGTTATAATAAATATGTATAAGTATATTATATTAACAATACCTTTATATTCGTGTGTTTATGTAATACGTTTTTACTGAATGAACTGAATAACATGTCTTAAATAATTTATTAGTTCGGTAGATCGGTATAATATAATATATTGTATAATTACCAGATTACGTGAATAATTAAGAACAGTCGTCTAGTCTTAATACTCAAAACGAATTTATTGAAATTTGTATTATTAACTTTAAATTACAGTGAGTAACTTGTGCTGTTGTATTCGTAAAAATCCAATAATATATAGGTACGCTTCGCCCACCTTGCTTCCGTGTATAAAATATTTTCGTATTTATAAATTTCACAGTGCCACAAAACGTTTCGCTTGCTGCTGTTTCACCTCTTTCTTTTCGGGTGTTTACTGCTGTTCTCGTTTTATATCGAATATTCAACATATACTTTAAACCCTGCAGTATGCCGTATATGCCTGCAGAGAAATGGGATGTTTATAGTATACCTATATACAAAACGGAGTCTATGATGTACGCTTTAGCCTATACTCCTAACCCTTGATTCGCGAATAAAATAAATCATGCCAACTCTTCAATCGTTCCGTTTCGATTTGTTATTTTCGTCTAAACGCAATGCAGCGAATTAACTTTTCGTACGATTAACGCCCAAGTATCGGTGTTATAGAGTTAATTGATCTATTATCAAATTATTATCATGGGGTGTTAAACAAACTCGTAGTTTATAGCACATATCTTTGTATTCGTGCGTGTGTGTTTAAAGCGTTTATTTTATAGTATTTAAAAACAAAGAGCGTTTGTTTTCGGTGGGTGTGGGGAAGAATCTACAATCAGTGGATGTTGACACCTACGAAACGATTTTTGTTTCACTATATGCTTAAATATTGTCATTACCTATAATATGTTTGATATTGCTATATTGTAATAACATTATTTTGATTGTTTGATTATTTATATATATATATAATATGTTTCACAGGTACGGACAACTTAGCGGCATGGTGGAGCCAATCGCTGGACTCGTGGGCATATTCGCCGTTTCGTTCATCAAGCCGCTGTTGCCTTACGCCCTGGCGTTCGCCGCGGGCGCGATGATTTACGTGGTCGTCAACGACATCATACCGGAGTCAAATTCCAGGTATATAAAATTATGTGTAGTGTAATCAAACGTCAAACCACGTCACTGCAGCGACGCGACAACTACGCTATATATAATAATACGCTTGTCCGCCCGCCCGCCCGCCCACCGTTCACCGCCCACTCCTGCATCCGACTCGTCGCGTATCATACCGGCCACCCGGCTGCACCCTCCTAACACTCTCAGCAGACAACACCCCCGTGCGCTTTACTTGCGTTGTTATTATAATGCACAATATTATAATATAGGAGGTTCTATCATTATTATTTGATGTACTCACACCTACTCCGCCCCGGTGTGGTGTGCAGGTATGTGTCGCGTATGCTGTACAATATATAACCATCATGTACCTATGATAGGTACAACACTATTATAATATATACGGGCACATAACGTGTGACCCTGACGGAGCCCGCCGCCGCCGCCGCCGTCGTCGTCGTCGTCGTCGCTCACGTATAATATATAATATAATATCAATGGTTTCTCGCTCTCTGGGGGTCATATAACTGTAAAATCTCTGTATGCAATCTTCTTTGACGCTAGGAATGCAGCAGTACAACTACACACACACACACACACAATTAGACGATTCCTTTTGGTCGTTAGTGAGTGAGCGAGCGAGCGTATGGTGGCTGCGACGGCGTCGACTATCGCGACCTCTATTGCCTACTATGGCGTTTAACGCGAGTTGACGTTTGTCATGAATGGACCGTCGCCTATTACCATTATTATTATCGATACTTCGTCCGGCCGCCACGGCCTTGTAACCGAAACGCGGAGGCTGTCGCTGCCGACGCCACCGCCGCCCACGTCTTATTTTTAATTGTTCGAATCGACGCGACGATATGACGTTTTCGTCGCCAAAATCTATACACGATATTGTAACAATAAATTACGACTGTGCACGATCGATTTTCGTTATAATAACACGTGACATCCCCGTCTCGTCGGTGTATCTTTGAACATTATTTTTTTCTTTTTTTCTTAGAAACTTGTTTTTGGCCTTCTAAATTATATTAGAAACAAAAATTCTACCTTAATATCTCTGGATCACCCCTTTGCGTGCACGCACTGCAGCTGCTTACATGCTTTTACGAAATGCTAAACTTTAATGACGATACAAATATGCTATTAAAAAAAGTCGTGTATATTATTATCACCTATCATGCTCAATGCTCAGCTCCTTTTATCCTTTACATTTATTTGAAGTTTGTTTTTTTGAATTTTTAAGTATACTTATAGTTTAGCATAAATAACTTATATCGTATTTTCAAATACTTAATTTTTTTATTCCATTAAAGAAAGAAAGGCCCTGTCGTAATTAGAGGTCCCTATTTCACGTGTATTTAAAAACACGGGTACCCGTGTTTTTAGCAAAACGGTGTTAAAGTCCGTGTAAATAAAATACACGGGCAAATGAATATTGAAATCCGTGTACCCGTGTATTTGCTTCAGTCCGTGTATCCGTGTATTTGCGTTAATATCTGTACATAATAATTACAATAAAATCTCCCCTA